>JAGDYQ010000100.1:1876197-1995902 GCA_021962125.1 Bulinus truncatus | reverse complement strand
GGGCGGAGGGATGAGGGGCAGCCCCCACCAACAAGGATCCAGACTCCATACTAGACCTTGTACATGTATAGTCCCCATTAAAGAGAATCGCGCGCATCATTACTTGCTCATCCCCAGCAGTACCTGAATTGACACTCCACAACCATACATATATACCTGTTAATATTCAGGGTAATCTTAATTAATGCTTTCTCGGGTATTGGCCCGGACCCCACCCCCCCCCCAATAGAATGAAACACCTATGTTAATGTATATGCATATAATAGACCAAGGGTGAACTAACTTTGAACTCTGCTACGACGGGTCCTTACATTTGACAGAAAGGCAGGACCAAGAACTTAATTTTTTAAAAAAGTATGTTTAAACGCAGGCCCGTAACGTGGGGGGAGGACTGGGGGCCGCCCCCCCTGCGTTTTGTCTGGCCCCCTCTGCTTGTTTGCTCTACTTAGTAACATTTATTTCCTGTCTCACCCTGCTATTGGCCTGGCCCCTGCTGTAGAATGCCTGGCCCTTGCTGCAGAATTTTTACACTACGGGCTGTGTAACCACTCATGTGAACGAGTTGTCCGAACACACTGCCTGACGGAACGTACTTGACCAGCTGGCCATAGTTAGTCCTTGTCTGTGATAGACCATTAAATATTTCATTCTTTCTTTCTTTTAAGTGCACGTTAATGGGAGACCCTACGTTATTTGGTTTCGCTCTGTCAAGACAGGCCAGTGGACCCACAACTAAACCCTACTTTGCTCAAAGCTACATGTTTTTGAAATTTTTTATATCAAACCGTTAGTGACAGAAGTAAAGTTATATAAGCAAACAGTTGTTTTGTTCCACTAAGACTGTTTATTAAATTATAAGAAAGAAAAAAAAGCCAACTGTAAAAATATTTCCATTTAGAGAATTAAATTCCATTGAGAATACAGTTCCAGGTTGGTAGGTTGATGATGTCAGTCAGTTAAAAAATGTCAACGCCTACTTTCTCAATGATGAAAAAAGTAAACCAGTTAACCGGGGAGAAAAAAAAAACCCGAATTTCTTGTCCTGAGTTATCTCTCCCTTTTTATTTTATAAACTTACGCAACTGTGACAAGTTTTTTTTTTCCTGGGTTTTTTGTTGGGGAGGGCAAGAATAAAAAAATGTAAGTCCAACCAACCAGAACTTGTTTAGGATCTCGTGTCTCATTTTGATATTTATTTTGAATGACATTTATGAAGACGTTCTCTATTCAATTTACAACGGTATGTTTGCAGAATTACATATTTATTTTACTCCTTTTTTCCCCTTTTTATTGCATAACATGTTCTCCTAGTTGTAAATTACATTACTGAAAATTCCTCGTTTAGAATGAAGATGGAAATTGTAAATACTAACAATGAAACATTTTTTAACTGCACAACATTTCAGGCTTAAGTGGTTTTTGTCTATAGCCTGTTCTGTATAGAGTGTCCTAATACGTCTTTCTCTCTTCTCTAATAGGTCTGAAACATTCATCTTTTATGATTGTCTGTAAACCTTCTCATGATTTAATTCAAGCATTTTGAATATCCTACATGGCCACTTATAAACTTCCAAGCCTCATAGTTGTAGTGATCTTGGATAAGTCTGTAGTGATCTTGGATAAGTCTGTAGTGATCTTGGATAAGTCTGTAGTGATCTTGGATAAGTCTGTAGTGATCTTGGATAAGTCTGCAGTGACTTGCTGATTTAGTCAATCATTGACAACGATCGTGACCGACAACACAGCGGACACATAAATGTGAAACTAATTATGGTCCTGAAATGTTTGGTTCATATTTAGTATCAAAATTATTTTCTGCATACTCTGACATATCCTGAAGTAGACCAGATACTTCAATTACTTCAATGCACAGTGGATTCACTGCTGCTGCTCCTGATGTCTATCTCTGGTGTATGTGTGGACTTAAAATTAGGGATGTGACGAAGTTCGAATTAGAAATTGACGACATTCGAACTTCGACGTTTTTTGAGCAAATTCGAATCCGACGGATTTTTAAAAAAAATTCCATCGGATTCGAATTTGAATAATTATCGTTTTCAGATCAAACACGACCGTAGAAATCGTAACTATTTGCCAAATCCGAATCCAACAGATGCTGATTTTTATCAGCTCCGTCACATCCCTACTTAAAATATTTTGTCCGTAGTGATTGACATACTGCAAAAAAGTTAACAATCGACTGAACCAGTAAATGTTGTGTTCACTTTTACAGAAGCACTGTTTGAAAAAAAAAACTAAGTTCACTGAGCAATGCATCTAGTTGTATGAATTTATCCCTATGATTTCCTGCTGATAGATGTGCCGGTACGCCACGGTGTATATAGGGTCAGCCATATTTGCCTGTCCTGTGCAATATGACAACAAAAGATCACCACTTACCAATTGTTCATTTATTACATCAACGAGGTATTGTCCTGTCTTCGCCACTGTACAAATGAGATAATGCAAAATGTTGTTTTGACTTTGACTAACATTCACAGATAGGTGACTCTGCGATACGATATATGGGCCATCACTCACGGCTCTGGGAGTCACACGGAACGATCGCCTGTGGCCCTGCGCAGCCTACCGTTTAGGCTGACTCTGTTCCAGTGCTTTATACATCTACGTTAAATACATGTTTATCTTTAACTTATAACATCTACTGAACAAAGCCGTGTGAAAGGCGACCCTTTGAAAATTATATTGTCTGGGTTAAGGTTTTTACGTGATATTGTAAAGGGTAAAAAATATTTCAGTATTTGTTTACATACAGACAGGCGAACGCTCAATACTGTACAGGCAGAGACACATACTCACTAAGAGAGACATATACAGTGAGACAGACACAAACATACACACTGATACAGACACGCACTGACATGCAGACAGACAGACATGCACACTCAGACAGACACACTGATAGACATACAGACAGAGAGACATATACACTCAGACATACACAAACATACACACTGATGCAAACACACACTGACATACAGACAGACGACAGACATACACAATCAGATAGACAGACAGTCAGACAGACATCACACTCAGCCAGACATACTGAAAGGGTCCAGACATACATACAGCGAGAGAGAGACACACACACACTCGGGCAGACTCACAGACAGACAGAGAGACATACACACTAAGAGAGACATACAGACAGATCAACAGACAAGTGCCGTTCTAATAGACAGACAAACTTGTCTACTGCCTAGGTCGCCTAATGTGAAAGGTCTCACTTAAAGAATTCATTCCTATCATATCCTAAAATGAAAAGGGTTCCCGGAAGTAACTTTTCCCCTAGGTCCCTCAAACATCTCGGGACGTCACTGCCTTGGACCCCAAACATAGTGCAAAGGCTCTGCACACACACACACGCACACACACACACACACACACACAAACATCTTCATCTAAGCGATTTGTCTCGTCCACTTTTTCTCACTAGGTGCTATCTTTTTCTCACACTACCTTTCTCTCTCAATCACACAGATCCCATGCCACTTCTCCCTCCCCCACCCACCCCTTCCTTTATTCTCTCTCTCTCTCTCTCTCTCTCTCTCTCTCTCTCTCTCGAAATCTGTCAAATTGAAATGACAGCCAATTAGTGAGTGTCATTCTCCTCTATGCCAAGTTAAGATTGTCAAATCAATGTCAAGTGGTGCTATTTTTTAAACTACCTTAAATACGCGAGTGACGTAATGTACGCAGGAAGATGAAACAAGCGATACTGATGATGGTGGTGTTTTAGAATACGAACATAATCCATTCCTAGGAATCGGTCGAATTCCAAACAGTTCCAGTTCCGAGTCAGTTTTTCGCTATGTAATAAATATGTCTTGACTATATGTAATGAATATAACATTAGGAAATATAAGACAGATAGACCGACAGGCTGTCAGAAGGTAGATAGATAGATAATGTAAGATAGATAGATAGATAGATAGATAGATAGATAGATAGATAGATAGATAGATAGATAGATAGATAGATAGATAGATAGATAGATAGATAGATAGATAGATAGATAGATAGATAGATAGATAGATAGATAGATAGATAGATAGATAGATAGATAGATAGATAGATAGATAGGTAAGATTGATTGATTGATTGATTGATTGATTGATTGATTGATACAAACATACATACATTCTCACACACACACACACATGTACATACATACATGCATCTGTTGTTCTCATTAAAAATTCAAACTGATCAGAACTCTTGTTTATTGGGGGTGGGGGGGGACTCATGTCATGCGTTCTCCCCGTGTCCATGATACGCTGCCCCTGATTTCAAGGAACAATATGACCCATTGACCCCTTTGTCATGGATGGCATATATTTACCCATATCATTTCCTCGTTCACGTGACACCAACTTTTTGAAGACGCACATTTTTACTTTTCACCAGAGCAGGCTCACTGATTTACATATCAGTCCATAAGGATGGGGCTAACTAGGCGGGTAACAGTCGGCTTACTGATTTACAGAGCAGTTCATAAGGATGGGCTAACTAGGCGGATAACAGTCGGGGTTTACATTCCCAAAAACATTAAAAGGAGTATAATGGCTTAACAGGTGGGTGTGAGGGGGCCCCAGTTGTCAAACATTATAAGGTGCAGAAGATTCGCAATCTCTGACCTTGACATAGTTTTTGCCAGTTGCCCCGCCCCACTACCCCAAATGTTAGTCAATGCTAAGTCTTTCATATCATGGTCAATACTAACAATCAATCCTTCATAACATATAGTTAATTGTAGCAATCAATAATTCATATCATAAAGGTGCCAATTGCGTGTTGGCCTATATATATATATATATATATATATATATATATATATATATATATAAATGGGAAAAAAATGACGCAAATGAGATTCTTCAAAAGATTTCAGGTCTCGTGAAACGCATCGTTTAACCTTTAAATTTTCCCTTCAACCTTTCAACTCGTGAAGTGCAAGGTCATCTAATGGAATCGGAATTAAAGGGAAGAACAAATGTCAGCCAAAACATAAAATAAAATAATTATGTCTTGAAATAGGTTAACTCCCCTTGCTTTGCACGTATTTTTTTTTTAGTGTGTATGTGAATGAGTGTGTGTTGTGTTATCTAGAACCCTTGCTGATACTGACAAAAATAAAGCCCTAGATAAATACATGTACAAATGCAAGAATAGCTTGAGTGTATAACACAAATATTTCCTCTAGACAGCTGTTGTTGTTGTTTTGCACACAATGAGCATCTTTTGTTTATGTGATACTACTTAACAGTTGCCACTTGTCTTTTTTACTGCTAAAATATTTTTTGTCAACAATGACTTTCATTGACTGAAGAAAATTTCTATTGTTGTTTTTATGAACACAGAATAATTTTTGTTTTGTTCGTTTTAGTCTCTGGGTAAAATAGGTGAAATTTGCCTAAAAGCCTGTACGGCTGTAATCTCCTTACCTAAAACAGGGCAGTTCAAGTCCGCAACCCAGAAAATTTAGGGCCCTAGACCATGGGTCGGCAACCTTTTGAGACGGAAGAGCCAAAAGTTATCATTTACAGTTTTCTCAGTTTTTAAAGAGCCACTAAAATTGTTGTTTCAATATTATGGTATTTGATTAGTCCGCAATTTGACATCGAAAGAGCCGCAACTTGACATCGAAAGAGCCGCATGCGGCACGCGAGCCGCAGGTTGCCGACCCTTGCCCTAGACTATCTTTTCATTTCTTTTAAAAATAAAAATAAAATAAAATAAAAATGCACTGGTTAGTTGCATGAAAATACATTCATGAAAAAAAAATGTAGAAAGTGAAGGGGTACCCAAGGTGTGTGGCCCTAAATAAGTGTTAGGGTTACTTCTGGGCTGTTAGTTTGGTTTTTTTTTAGTTTAGACCCAAGGCAAAATCATTGCATTCATAGACAGTACTGTATAACAGGGCCTGATGGCCGAGTGGTGTAGAGAAGTGGTCCCCGGGCCTCGGACCGGTCGACGTTTGATACTTTGACCTCGGCCCGGGGAGGGGGGGGAGGTGAAGTTGACTATTTACATTTTAGATAGTTTTGATTCGCAATGTCACTGCCGCTCACATCCGCTAAGGTTCCGGTTAACATCTCGTACATGGAAAGTCGCATCATCCTGATAGTAAATAACAAAGAAATAGTTGAATGTTTCTTGAGCGGCCCAGTACCATTTGATCCACGGACCGGTACCGGGGGTTGGGGACCCTGGTGTAGACGTTCGATAGTCGAAAACATTTTATAAACTAAGAAATTACGGAACTCAGGGATGAATGAAAACAGATTTATTAAGCATATTATTTTTTACTTTCATATTTCATACAGTTTGATAAGATATATTAAAATAAAACAATCAGCTGTCACATTTTGAAATTTTGTATGCAGATTATGAAATGGTTCTTTCGAATACGAAGTCAAAAGCACATTAACTATTCTAAATAAATCATCATGCCAAATGTAAAATACCTCAGTAAATTAATACGAATACACGTTTTTTTTTCCCTTTTTGTAGGTATCGATACCTATCATTTTACTTACTAGTGGTGCTGAATTTCTGTATCGGGTCAAGTATGCCACGAGCTGAAAAAAGGTTGCGCTCTGCTCTATAACTCTTTTAGAAAAAAAAAAGCTCTAAATTCATTTGAGGAAAATGTTTTATGATAGAATCAATTTGAGTGTGAAATACAATTTTTCACTTATCTTGGGGGGGGGGGGGGAATCAATAATATCACATTGTATTCCTAATTTTTTAAGTAGATTTTGTTATGTGAAATATGATTTCTTTCATTTCAACTTCAAGAAATGTTTTTACTTGTTCATTTAATCTCACGGCGTTATTGTTTTTTCCTAAAAGAAATATTTACTTAACGTAGAGTACAAGCAGACATCCCCCTTCCCCCCCCCCCCAGCTTACTGTTTTAAATTCACTTTAATATTGCCAATTCGAAAAGTAAATTATTCTTTATTTTATGGCAAAAATAATTTTCATATCTAGGTCTGACTGTATGATTTTCAAATAATATCCAGGCGAAATAGTAGATAGTCTACTATATATTTTGATTATCAATATTTTTGTTATACGCTATAACAAGAGCGATCTTTTACAATCAAGGGGCACAATCAGCTCTTAAATCTGACAAAACTGTGAGCAGACGGGGTGGACGATTTATATAGGGGTGGGCAAACATTTTGAGTCGCGGGCAACGTTGGGCTTGTAAATGAACAGAATGGATGAAGTGTTGGCATGAACTGACTTACTTGACTTAATCCTCTGACTCCGCATGGGAGCATAGGGCCTCAACAACGCTCTTCCAGCGAACTCTATTTTGGGCGTCTCTCTTCAGCTGAGCCCACGTCCATCCAACTGCCTTCATCCCTCGCTCAGTGCAGCGTCTCCATGTCTCCTTTGGCCTGCCTGCTCTTCTCTTTCCCTGCGGGTTCCACTCTAGCGCCTGCCTTGTGACATTGTCTGGGCTCTTGCGCAGAGTGTGGCCTATCCAGCCCCATTTTCTCTTCCGGATCTCTTGGTCAATTGGGGTCTGCTTTGTTCTTTCCCACAGGGCGGTATTGGAGATTTTTTTCTGGCCATCTGATACGTAAGATATTGCGGAGGCATCTGTTAATGAACACCTGCAGGCATGAACTAATATGGATTAAATGTAAACGTCATAACGTAAAAAGGCTAGTGATGATGTGCTTCACTCTGAGACTGAGTGGCTGTCCGGATGAAACAGTTTGATGGGTCGCAGGCCTTAAGTTGGCCCACGGGCTGGTTTACGTGAAACATACATCTATGAGCTGGGTTAAAGTTCACTTTGCTTTTATGCTGTAACGAATCGCGGGCCAGATAAAAAAATAGACAGATGATGAGTCAGTAGTTTGCCTACACTAGGGCTGTATGTTAATTTATTTCAATTATTATTGTGCTGCAATAAAAAAAACAAGTTGCAACGCTGGTGATCAAACGGCTCAGTGCAACACATGAGCAGTCATCCCCTTATAATAATTGTATTGAGGTAGGCGGTCTCCATGATATCGTCGGGTTATTCATTCTTTCATCGTCCAGGTGTGCGTTGAATAAATGAAACTTGTGTGTTTCTGTCATATTTGACACTATAAGACTAAAAAAAAACGCAAAAAGTTTCAGCATATTTAGTCAGAAAATAAAATGAATATGCTTTTTAGCTGATGAAAAAATGCGACCTTTTCTGTTTTCCGCTTTGATTTTTTGTATGTCATTAGTGATACAGAAGCCAACATATTAAAAACAAACTATTCGATAATATCTGATACATTTGCATTACCAGATGAGCCAGCACACCCATTTGACCAGGCCCGTAGCCAGGAATATTGGATTGGGGGGGCCGAAGACATTTTCGGGGGGGGCGAAGAAATTTTTTTCGGGGGGGGGGGGAGTGCCGAAGAAATGATCGGGGCGGATCTAGACAACTTTGACGGGGGGGGGGGGTGCAAAACTGTTTTGATTGTTGAAAATTGGTCTTAGAACAAAAAATATTTCGATAATTTAATGATGTATTACCTAAACTTGCGCTAACGGGGGGGCAAAAATGGAGGCGCGAAGCGCCGAAAGTTTGCGAACGGAGAGGAGGGGTTTGGGGAGGGGATCTCAGTGAGTCCCCTCCCCAAGACATTTTTTGCAGTTTCATATCTGGAATGGTGCATTTTAGTACCGATTTTTTTAGCTATTTTAACTACGTTTCAATAATGCATGGCATGTTGCAGTTTTGTTAAAAATAATTTAAATAGTAAAGAGTTTTAATGATAAAAATGTATTGAGGCTGAGCAATTTCTGATTCATGTTATAAATATATTGACAAATAGTTCTGCTGCACAATTGTTACATAATAGATACCTGATTTATATTATTATACTGTTTGTTTAACGTACAACCCGGGAAGAACAACAAAGATGCATGAATAAAGCTTAGCTATTTGTGTGATATTTCTTATAAAGTATTGAGAACAAAGAACAGATCTATCAACAACAACAGTCGCAATTATTCAATTTAAAATAAAATTAATTCTGCTAAAAAGTAAATTTGCAAATTAAATAACATCACTCAGAAATCACGGAGTTTGTACTTTATTATTTTATTATACATATGTATAAAAATGAAGTCAGAAGCCAATGTTATTTTATTAACTTATTTAAGTTGCTAGTTGTCCTCAGAAGATATCAATATATAAAACTATTACAAGGCTGCGAACAGGCCCATCGACAGAAATTTCGGGCCCCTGGGCTGATATTAATATTTTAAAAAGTTGATTGGCCAGCTCAGTCCGGGTCCCTAAAACTCGCCGGGCCCCTGGGCATTGGCCCCCCTGCCCCCCCCACTCGTCGGCACTTGTTGCGAACTTATATTATTATACGTTTCAAATTTGCAAACTTCGTGGTTTAACCAGCCCCGTAGCCAAGGGGGCACTGGGGGGCCGTGCCCCCCCCGAGTTGTGGAATACCCCCCCCCCACTTAAAAAAGAAGAAAAAGAGGAAAAAATAAAGAAAAAGTAAAGGTGCCCCCTTGCTGGGTATTGGTGCCTCCCTGCTTACTTTGACCTGGCTACGGGCCTAGATTTAGCACTGAATTTACCTAAAAATGCTTCAGCATTCAGATTGTATGTTAAATCTTTTTCAAATGCAAGCAGGAAAAGATTGCTTAGACGCTTTTGTAACATTGATCTGCGATATGGGGTGAGCATTCATGTGAGGGTTGAGAAACTGCTCTCACACACGGCTGTTGAAGCACCAAATGCCAATGCTGCCCAAAATACCCAGAATTGAACTTCAATAAGATTCAATCTTTTATTCCCAAAAATTAGATAAGCTATATATTTAAGTATATATAAATAGCCTGAATGATTGCCAAAATATAAACTTTTCAGTTTTTATTATTATTGATTTATTAAACAAAATGATTGATGTTTTATAGCCGTTGTTATTAAAATTTTGTCAAAAAACTCAAATCATGCACGGGGGGGCTCAGGTCATGCACGGGGGGGCTCAGCCCCCCCCCCCCAGCCCCCCTCTGGCTACGGGCCTGCATTTGACGGAGAGCAAACACACACATTCCTAAACCAGATGGTGATGTAAACAATGCTGTTATACTTTTGAAAATATTTACCATACTGCTACAAGTGAAGAATACACAGTGAATATATAGCTCTAGGAAAGCGAATTTTGAAATACATTATTAAATCAGAAAATAATACAGTAAGTAATTAATGTGTGATAATGAACAATGTTTCAACTAAATATTTCACTTCTACAAAATAACATCATTTTCATCCGGTAGCCTCACTTTTGCCTAATTCCTTCACTTTTACACAATCAATTTTACTTGGAACTAATTACCACTATTTCACTTATTAATTATTTAAGGTTTTCTCTTCCACTCAAAGTTTCTTAATCCGTCCATTAAATTAAATCTGACTAAATGACTTCTTTTTCACAGACTGCTTAGAAATCATATAAATAAAATTAAAAACAAAGTATATTAACCAATTATAGTAGCATCAACTTTTACAAACATTTAGGAAGTATCAATGTATGTTAATAAAAATATGTAAATAAAAATAATAAATAATAACATTAACGAAACAAACTTCTGAATTAATTTTCTTTCAGATCATCTTTGGAAATTTTCATCCTTCAAGTTCCATGTGAGTGGCACATGTGAACATTTTAAAATGTGACTTGCTTATATCCTGCGGTGGTTCTCAGTTAAGACTTTTTCCAGAAAACAAAAAAATGTCCCCACTATTTCTAGTGTTTTTACTGTCTGCGTGTCTGGCAGAGGAGGAGAAGCGCTGCCAGATCGAGCATGAAGGTTGCACCTACAATATCTACCTCAGTCACAGGGACGTAGAGATGAGGGACGCAGAGGCCAGGGACAGCAATAACTGCGGCACCAAGAGCCAGCAGATCGTTGTGGATGGGGCACAGAATGACTACACTGCCAAAATTGGCGACATGGAGAAGAATTTTTCTTACCTCCGCGATGAGCATGAGCAAAGGATAAAGGTTTGCTTCTCTTCAGAGTTATTTATCGTTTAATCAGTTGAAGAGTTTCATAGGATAAAGGTTTGTTTCTCTTTAGGAGAGTTTAAACTTTTAAAAGTTTAAATTGCATAATGAGTAAAATGTAAATGGGAGCCTGGTGCTATGTTAATGAAGCTATTTGTTAATTTAAAAAAAGAACATCTTGGCAAAGTAGTCAGCAATGCTGGAAAAATGTTATATAGTTGATGATCATAAAATATAACAGTTGGGGATGAGGGGGGGCAACCTGAACATTAGTCAGGGGCCACTAACGTTTGAAGGGGAGAGGGGGTCGCTTTAAAAAAATATTTGTATATATTTTGCTTTGAAATACGAGGCAAAATGGGCCATCATGGGGTCTCAACATTTCAGACAGTCTTTGTATAAAAATACTGTTTATATGGATGGGCAAACTAGACCTAGGGCTCCCCACCTGTAATCGGCCCCCGCACTTGTGGCCCCGCCTGTAATGGGCCCCCACCTGTAATGGGCCCCCACTTGTAATGGGGCCTGACTTGTAATGGGCCTACGCTTAGAGCCGGGCCCCACTTGTAATGGGCCTCCTTTTTCTGGACTTCTATTTTGTCATAACCCCAAGAAGAAATTACAAATTCAATTTTTTATTTTCTATTTTAAAGAACTAATTTTATGAACCATCTTGCTACTTAATATGTGATACTATTTTTAAAGAAATGTATTAGGGCGGTTTTTATCAATATGGAAACTTAAAATCGCTGATTTCAAGTCACCCCTCTCTCAATGAAAGATTTTGAACAAAATGAAAAGGACCAGGTTAAACTGACCTAACAGTTAGATTCAAAGGGGCCCCAGTTGTCAAAGATATATGGGGTGAAAATTTCAAGTTTTTGCCTTAAACGCCTTAAATATTCCTTTGTCTATGTCCCCGAAATGATTATTTTCCTGCCCCTCTAAAAAAATAAGATGAATGATTCTGAATGCAGATTTGGTAAGCACAGCTTTAATGCAGATTAAAAGGGAAGCATATCATTTAACCACAAACTATTTATGTCGAACCTTAAGATTTATTTGAGTAAATTACGCATTTATTGTTATGTGAAGTAGTTGGTATATTTTTTTTTTAAAATAAGAAATACAATGCAGTATGATAATAATATAATTTTAATCTGTCACTCAGATGCTATATATTTTCCTCAGGATCTAGAAGGTACTGTCCGGGAACTGTTAGGTCTGGATGACAAATCTAAAAAAAGTCAGATGGTCTCTCGAAAAGAAAATTGCCTCTCACAGAGTTATTAATCAATAATGAAGTAGCTATGGATTTATTGGAGGTAAAATGCCTTTTTTCAAAATCACATATTGATGTATACTACAATTATTCTCAAAATCTTTGTGTGTTGTTGAATTAACACCTAATTAAAATGGTGATTTATTAAGCTGGATACATCTATTAATGTTATTAATGTTTTCTATATGGGGGTGGGGGTATACTATGTATATATTATCTTTTAATGTTTTCTTCTTTCTATCGTTTTCTCCATCTAAATACTTAAAGTTGCAGAGTACAGTGTTCAGTGGCGTATCCTATTGTTCTGTTTCGCCTGGCATTAGCTTTTATAATGAAATGAAGTGGAATTTTCACTTTTTTCTTAGAACTGTTGCATAGTACTTAGTCAACACTTCAGCCACCTTATAGAAAAGGTCTTGATGGGCCAATGCAACTCAATCGTTGAGTAGTTGTGTGGTTCTGCAATAGAGCCCAATTTTTTAAATTTAACAAAATGACAATGGTGTAAATTTTAAATTATTTTTTTCCTTCTAAAAATAAGAAACTGGCCTTCATCAACTTCTCATGATGGCTTCACCTCTTGATATTGCTAAATATGTGGTGGTACAAATGTGGCTCTTAGATCTACATGTGGCTCTTTATTTGAACTTTTTTTGTCTCCTGGATTTTATTTTTTCGTACAAAAAATCGTTGTATTGACATGGTCCAATGCATTTTATTCCTGCATGTACACAAATACACATAGTTACCTCACATTATAGCCACTTTAATAGTTTGCTTAATTGTATATTTCCCCATGCCAAATATAGGAAGTTAGTTCAATAAACTGAGTAGCAAGAAAATCCGTGAAAAAAACCAATGACCTGCTGGACACGACAATGAAAAAACTGAAATGAGACCAGCCTCAAGCTCCATGAGGTCCAGATCTGTCCAGGCCAGCATGACCTTTCTGAGTGCAGAAAATCAGGTACAGCTGGAACTTCGTTTATTTTCTCATTTTAATTATCAATACAGGTAGACTGCCAGACAGATGTTCATGATGACATTAGGTTAGTATATATATTCTTTTTATTTCTAGTTTCTACACCATGTTTTTCTTCTTCATTATTTTTTATTTATAATTTCACACTGATTTTGTTTTTTCTTTCAACATGTTTAATGTGTAACAATCAGATATGATGCGTAAACAGTGGTGTAGCTTGAAGGAGAGGGGGTGGTCTGCCATCTTGGTTGCACTTTTGTATCTACATCACACAGCCAAGGGCGACACGGAATTAGCCATGCTTTGAGAGTCACACCGGGGGGGATGCCACCTCCACTTAAACTAGAAAGCACTTGCAGAGTTTTCTTCCAGATTCACTAAATACCTGATAAGCATTACAGACATGATCCTAAAAATAAATACTTATATATGGCTGTAGTTGTTTATGTTTGCTGGTTTGTTTGCTTTTCAAATATCAATCAAAAAAGATTTTTTTACAAGAATTTTTTTTTACCATTATCAGATTATTGTTTTACATTAAGAGGTCAGTACTGAAGAACCACCAATTAAAGGACAGACTCCTATAAGCTGGAGATCTCCACTCCAGAAAGCTGTGGAGTGTGAGAACAAAAATTACTGACCAGCAGGAACAAATGATGAAGGTGAGTACATAAAGAGTAATATTTTATGAAGATTAATATGAGCTACAGAGGAAACAGACTGAGAGCCAACTTCTATACGTTTTATTCCAGCCCCTCAGCATTTGCTCTTTCACAAAGTTCACAGTTGAGAATACTTTTTCTCCCTTTTTTGGAGCTGACCTTACACACATACAAACTCACCAACATCAAAACAAACACATCATACCTAATGCAAGATATAATTTTTTTTAAACTTAAAAAAAAAACACTTATTAAAATGTACAAAAAAAAAAAAAAAAGAATGTCCTTGCACACATTAAATAAAATATTTTTAGAAATATATTGACTTAATAAAGTGCGCTACCAATATGGATAAACATATATTGCAATAAATATATGAGTTTTAAAGACAAAGTCTTGTAATATTTTAATGTAAAATTGTCATTTCATAAATAAAATCATAATAATTTTGGTTTGAAAAATGAACTTCCTCTACTCCTTGCAAATGTCGTTCCATCAGTCCATCTCATCAGTCCATCTCTTGTAAAGCCAAATTTCAACCTTGTACTAGGGGTTCAAAACCTTATCAAACCCTAAAAGAAAAGCTGCACTCGATTATTGTAGTTCTAGTTAGATAGGCCAATTTTATCTATATACTTATGAAGAATATTTTTTTTCTTTCAACCACTTCTGTTCGTTACACCATTGCTCTTACTTGTGAGTTTTGAGAAATACATATTCTTCTTTATCAGTGCCAGCCTTGTGAAATTTTTGTGATATAGTGCAAGGACAAAATGCCGCCCTTTTTGAGTTTCATTTTTCTAAGAAAACTTCTATATATGCTATTTATTATAATACATTTTTAAAATTGGCAACTTTATAAAAGCTAAAGAGTTTTAAGTATACGTAGTATGTTTTAGGAAGTTTTTTTTTATGGCTAAGTTAAAAAAAGTAATGAAAAATTTAAAAAAATGAAATTTTATGTTTATTAAGCGTTAAAAAGATTGAGGAGAATTCAAGAAAATATACTTTTCTAGTTTTGCAGAGGCAAACTCTTCAATTATTTCGGTCAGATCCAAATCTTCTGCAATCGTTTTCTCTATAGATATTGTAGCTAAACCAACCAAACGATCCTGGAGACATGGTAGAACGAAGATATGTTTTTATGAGTTTGAGCTTCGAAAAGCTTCCTCTGCACTCGCCACTGTTATCGGGAGTGTAAGCGAAATTCGCAATACTACATACGCATTCGAAAAAGGGGCAAACTAAGCCCATTCCATCTTAGATAGTCTAATATAACTCTAGGCAACCAAGCTTCCATTCCACATAGATAGTCTAATCATAACTCTATAAGCAACTAAGCCCATTCCACATTGATAGTCTAATATAAACTCTAGGCGTAACCAAGCCCATTCCACATAGATAGTCTAATATAATCCTTAGGCAACTGTTTAGCCCATTCCACATAGATAGTCTATAACTTCTTAGGCAACCAAGCCCATTCCACTATTTGATAGTCTAATCATAACTCTAGGCAACTAGGCCCATTCCACATAGATAGTCTAATATAACTCTAGGCAAACAAGCTTTTTCCATTTCTATGCATAGATAGTTTAATATAATCTCTAGGCAACTAGGCCTATCTACCACATAAATAGTCTAATATAACTCTAGGCAACCAAGCCCATTCTACATAGATAGTCTAATATAATCTCCTGTAGGGCTTGATTTTTCTGTAATTCTCTTGATAAATCAAATAATCTCATAGCATTAAATTCTGTTGAATTAATGTTGCTGAATCTTCGTTTTCAGATGTTAAAGCTAACTGAAGGTCCATGCAATCTTTGAAAACTCCTTTATCACATTTCTCCAGTTCTTTAATGTCATACAAAAATCCAAATAAATCGCAATGAGATGTTAACTGCATAAATCGATCATTACCTGAATGAATTGCAGTATCCATGATTCTGGTTGAAAAAAATTTACTCTGAAATTCATTTCTGGCTCGAGAATTGGGATCGTCTGAAATTGCATAGTCAAATTGTCTCTTTTCTTAGTCGAGATCTTATTTGTATTTCCGTATTGAAATTGCACCAATACGAAATTCTTCAGCCAATGATTCAGCTGTTGTACGATTGCTTTGGCAAAAACCTTCATCTGTACTTCATAAATTCTGGAGCATTGTTTTAGTTTTGTTCAATTTTTGAATAGATTTTTTTAATCAAGATCTTCTTCGAAATGTTTTGCTAGATATATTGATCTCAAATAAAACATACCAAATCACTAATGAACAAATAAACTTGTCGAGCATTTTTTTGTGCTATTCCCTTAGCTTCTGCACGGGACTGGGTTCCAATTGGTCCAGAAAGGAAAATGTATCCAGCAATTGAAACGAGTGCATCGTAAATTTCAAAATGTTTGGTATCGAATTCACCTTCACGGCATTAACTCGACTTTCCCAACGTGTTGCGTATAATCTTGTTAACAGTTAAACCTACTGCCCCCTTTGTTTTTGACATATTCTAATCAATACATTCATGCAGTACCTACCCAGGATTTTTTTTAGGGGGGGGGGCTGTTCAAGTTTTAAAGGCAAATCTTAATTTTTTTATGTTACTACCATATAACATTTATATGGCCTAGATTGACAAAATCCGTTTTTAACTGGGTTGATGCAGAAAAAAAACTGTATATATTTTATTCGCTCTCAAAAAAAGAACACTGTTTCCTTCCCAAAACACAGTTTATTTAAGTATCATTCACCACTGTTCACGACGAATGCATTGTATAGCGGGACATAAATTTTCAATTTTCTTAATCGATGTGCTTGATGCTCATCAAAATTTCGCGTAGTTCTGGTACTCTTGCTAGCTTTGTCCCTTATCATTTAGAACGTTCGAATTCGACAGTTCTTCTCCTTATTATTATTTCGTGACTTTCGTAGATCTTTTCAAATTCTACGAATTCAATGAAGTGCTCATTGATAGAAACTTCTGAAGGCTCATTTGTCGATTCATTTGCTGTACCTAACAATCATTGTCATCTGTTTTTTAGGACTCGGTGTTTATGTGTAAATCGAGAACTATATGCAAATTTGAATTTTTAGAAATATTTATCATTTTCTGTTTTCTTACTAAACAGTTGAATGATCTCATTCTGAATATTTTTTCCCAAATTAATGGTCATGAATTTCATCTGATTTTATACGTCTTATATGTTCTTTCATTGGCCGGATCAAAGTTTTGCAAACAGACTTCAAACAAATTTCAAAAGTTTCCATTTATGACATGTATATAACCTATCAGGACTGCCCTCTTCAGGGTAAATTTTGAACTCCATGTACTCTGACCAAAGATATTATTCTTTCTAATACACCATTCCAGTGTTTCGCTTCATCGATTTATAAGGCGCTGATTCACGTCATCAATAGTTTTATTTATTTGTTATCCATTTTTAAAGTTTTTAGTTCTTTCCACTCATGATAACTGGTTAAATGATCTGGAGATTTTTCATATTTACTTGACAAATTTTCCAGTCATTAACTTGCCATGTGTAGCTAAGGCAGATTTAATTCTGTTATATATTCTGCAGCTAAAAGCACATATACCTTTTATACTGACGTAGAATAAATCAAACCATTTCTTTTTTAAAGTTTTTTACGTTAGCCAGCTTGCGCGTATAGTGGTAATTAGGAAAATTGTCTCCCACTTTCATATTTTGGAAACAAGACTCAAGTTCTACATCATGGATTTGGACTATGCTGAATACAGAAACAACGATCTGGTCATTTAGCAGTGATCCTCCATTATATCTTGAATCAAATTCATTTATTTTATTTTTAATTTTTTTATATTTTTAATTTTTTTTTTTATTTTGCTGGAATTTGCCGCTCCTTGAAATAATGCCGCTCTAGGCGGCTGTTTATATCGCCTATACTCTAAAGTTCGGCACTGTTCTTTATGGAGTCATCTTGGGCTACCGTGAGTTTCATCAACTCCTATTTGGCCTGGTAGTACTTGGTAGCAGTCTGACTTGTCACTTCTGCAGTCAACACTCTGACTTTTGGAAGTGTTGTAATCTTCTATAAATAGATTTTCTTTTCACCAGCTTCACTAGCCTGACGTTTTTCTGACATAATACTTCTCTACCAGTGTGTATACAAAACATCTCCAACACAGCAAGTTAAATGAAAAGTCTTAAAACATTTTGGCATGCATGTTTGAGACAGTGGCTGGCTGACAACCCTCCCCACTCAAAGACATGACTGGAAAGTCATTTTATATATAGATTTAATGAACTGTTTGTCTTAAGATATGCGTGTGAGTTGCCCACATCATGATAAGTCCACATACCGAATGACATCTATCTAGATACAAAGAACAAAGATTGATGTCAAGACGAGATGGGGATCTGTTTTTATTATATTAAGACGCAGTTGCAGTTTTTTTTATTTTCTACAGGGAAATGTATTTTCGATGGGCTAACTTAAGTAATCTAATTTGCTCCTGAGTTAAACAAATGTGCTGACTTGATTGGTTAGTTATCAAATATTTCAATGATATTAAATGATAAATAATTTTTTAACCTATAAAAAGTACATTTATTACTTACATAAAGTTTTACAGAATCAGAAACATCATGTAAAGAAAAATCAATTTATTTGGCCTGATATAAAAAAACGATTTTGATAATCTCTCTGATTTTCTGCCTGTGAAGTTTAACAAATACTTATTACCCTTTTCTAACCCACTGTTAATAATAAACGTTTTCACCTAACCAAGAAATAGTTTTGTATTTTATCATATGTTATTATTACGAATTCCTGGAAATGTTGATATCTTCTTTTCTGTTTTTCAAATGTATAATTTTATTAATTTTCTAATATTTATTTTTGAAAGAGGAAGTTTTTTTTTCATTTTACAGACATGATGATTAGCTTCCATTTGATTTTTCATTTCAAGTCATTTCCTCTACATTCGTTGTGTTCTGTTCACCATTTTCTGGCTTTTTTTTGAATTTATTTATAAGGAACATTATTTAAAAAGAGATTTAACAATCAATATTTTGATCACATAAAACACTGACATAACTCTGGACTATATGCTGTGTGTAGCGTTTTTGTGAACCTTTCCTTTTCAAATGAGAACCTGCGATGTTGTCATTAAATTAAATGATAATCTTCTGATATCATCATTAGGTTCAAATGTCAAAAATCTAGTTGATGAAAAATCATTAGTGTTCAAATGACAACTTTTGATTGTCATCATTAGGATCAAATGATAATCTTTTGATGTCATCATTATGTTCAAATGATACTCCATTGATGTCATCATTGATAACATTTGCCATTATAGTTAGCCAATGAAAACTCAATGATGTCACCTATTTTTATGGCACTAACATAATAAACCAATCAAATCTTAGGTTCAAATGATAATTCCCACAATATCTTTTCCTGTTTCAGTTATTTCGATCAGAGAGTACTTCTGAAGGAAGATCTGACGAGTCTCAGGTAAAACTGAACTATGTCAGCAGATTTGAAGAATGCTGAGAGAACAGGACCCGAGACGAACACAGGGGGCTGCAGAGTGAATCTCGATTGTTAAGAGGAATGTTGACATCTTTTACAAAGTTAACTGATCATTATAAAGCCATATGTGAGTAAATTTTTAATTAAACATTGTGCTCAACATGTATTATTGAGGTCTGTTTGAGTCCGATGAAAATGATATGTTGCAGCCAACACATTACCATAGGTTTGCAGGTATTTGCATCAGATATGGACTCCGTGGTCTGCTCATCTGACGCAGGGTGATTGAACATTGTCAAAAGAAATGACCAACATTTCAGGAATGACGCTTTGCTGCAACAGCTGAAAGTCCTAACGTGAAAAAGGGCTGTGACTCAGTTAGAATTCTGTCATGCGCAGGCCTTCCCGGGGCCTATCTGGATGCTTCGGAGTAAGACTGCTCCTTCTTCCATGAATTCCCGGAATCCTGCGACAAAATATATTATTCCCAATAAGAAACATTTCAAATGAGCTTAAATAAATACTGATTGGCTATGTATAGATTCATCCGTTTCATTAACCTATGCATAGGAGGGATTGTGGTTAGCACTTCTCCAGTCCTTTAATCGAGTGATTTAAAGCCGGTAGGACTTGGGACTTTCACAGAAACTGAAAAAATCCCGTAGTTCTTCACTCGGAAATTTGTCCAGGATCAACTCCGTTTTGCTTAGTATCAATAATTGTTTATTGATATAGTTTTTTAGTTAGCGTACAATATTTTTATAGGGCAAAAAAACATTTTTGTATCCGCGATACAAAGTAAAAATGTCCTGTTTCATTGAAGACTGAAATAAACAGAAGGCGTATGTTTTAACTATTTAGAAAATCGAGGGATTGGTGTTAAATAAGAATCAAATAATTAACATCAGTGGGAACAAAATCGTTTTTTATTGGTTATCAGCTATTTCCTAACATGGCACACTGGCCGAAAACATCAATCAATAAAAAGCATAAAACTAATTACCTTTGTTTTAACTGTGTCAAAAATGCTCTTATTCACAGAAGTGTCCAAAGTCTTAGTATTGCTAGTCTATCTTGAATAAAATAACAACCTTGCTGCACGGCACTTTACAAGTAGCACAATAAACGAAAATATTTTATTATCAAAATCATTTTCGCGCGTATTTGTTTTGCGTACTTGTCTACTTTACGATTTGATATTAGGACAGAGATTCTAAAACTACGAATCTACTTCTTTATGGAGCACGCCAATTTCTCAATCACACACACACACACACAGATTACACACTTCACCACACACAAAAGACATTATTCACTTGTTACGGGGCCTGTGGGAAACTCGACAAGTCCTGAAATTTGTTTTTTTTTTTAAAAAAATTTCGAGCCAAATAGTCATTGTCTCAGAGTCCCTATTACGCGAGAAATATAAACCCAAAAAAACTAGCGAGCTTACTGCACTTTAGGACTGGCACACTGTGGTACTCGTGGCAATTCGTGGTGCGCCCGGTTATTTGCGGCTCGATTTTTTTCCTCAATTCGTGATGAAAAATTCGTTTTGCAGATATTGGCAAGTAGTAAATGACCAATGAATGACACCTAAAGCCACTCGGCTCTGTTACGTCACTGCATTAGTGAGACGTGAATACGGAGATGAATCTGTTCGTAGAAAATGAAGAAAATCACGCAGATGTAGTGTCTGCATAGATTACACATACATGAAGAAATTACTTGGGATTATGGAGACGTAGTCTGAGGTGGACATGGAACAACGATAACAACTCCCATAAAGCCAACTCAGCATAATTTTAATGATTCAAAAATTAAACTGTTCATGTAGTATTTAAACTTGTCCTTCTTTTAATATTTAAAGTCATGACTTCGCATATTCGGCAGCGGATAGCAAATTTGATTTTCTTAATGTTCAATTTTAAAACCTTTTTTTTAATTTCTTGTCATTCCACAAAATAGACTACTCCTCCCCTACCCTTCCCCCTCCTTCATGTGGCCCATGTTCCAGTTTTAATCACTCCTTCGTTTCACCACAAAGTGCATTTATCGCTGGCACATGTTTCAGCCATGTTTGCGCTCGTATGTCAAATTTGTTTCTCTCTCTTCCTCTCCCTCCTCTTCTTCTCTCCTCTCTCTCTCCTCGCTCTCTTCACACACACTCTCTCCTTCTCCTCTCTCCTCTCTCTCCTCTCTAATAGCCGATTTGACACGGACTCATCATTTCATTGATAACTAGACAGACATTATAGTAGCAACTTGATCTTATGGAACTTGACATATTAGCACACTCACACATACAAAGTTATTGGGTTGTTGTCTTGAACATACATCGCGAGACAAACTTGTATAATTACAAACGTATAACATTGATACCGCTGAAGCTTCGTATATATATATATATACATATTATATTATTATTGTTATTGTTATATACATATTATTATTATACATTAAAACACCCCGACTCAGCCAGCCCGGCGTACCGCCATAATACGCAAAGCCACTCACTGCGGCTATCGAAGACTATCTTGTTCGTTGGGAGGCCTCAGTCAGGCAACGATAAGCATCGTTAATTTGAATTAAATTATTTTTATTTTATCTAAGAAGTGTTTATAGTTGTATTTGTTTTTTCTTTGGTACAAAACTGCATGTAATTTATTTTTTTTATAATTTTCTCAGCTCGAAAGTCATGCATGCATTAATCATGCGAATTGAAGGAACACATGTACTCGAATATATATATTCATGCATGCAATATGTATTTCAAATCTAAAACATATTTATCTGATTAGTTCAACCATATCTATCCATACTACGATTAGATTTTACAGGCGAAAAATATAAAAATAAAATAGACTATCAAATTACACTTTCCTCGTGTTTTGTAAACCAACCATTATAATTAGCAAATTTTATTTACTAATACTGCACGCATTTCTCTCGCATATTGACGTAAATTGCTTTACAAATGACGAATCGAATACACAAAAAACATGTATATATCGGAATATTCAATCATCAGTAATATAAAGATATCATCTGAAATAATAGATATTCTGCGGAATTATTTTAATACTGATTGTGCAGCGGTAATGGCTTCCATTTCATTGCGTTTAATGGCGATGTATTGACATTTCTAACCATTGTCCATAACCTTTTTTCAGCCACGATTGGCCAGCGTTTGATAATAGAATCGGCGGCCTACTGTGGGGCGTTGATAATTTCTCGTCCGAAAGTCGCCACAATCTCGAGATAAATACACAATAGCAAAATATAAAAAATAAAATAATTTCATAAGAGCTGATTAGACCACCGCAAGCTTACGTATAATTATTTATCGTGATATTTTCCTTCATTCAACGGCGAAGCCTTTTATGCTGAATTGATTTCATGACAAAGCATTTCAAAATATTTGGTGTTATCTGACATTTTTTGGGAACTGGCACAGTTAGTTGTGTACAAGTTAGTTGTTTACAAGTTAGTTGTTTACAAGTTGGGGTTGTTTACAAGTTAGTTGTACAAATGTACAAATTAATTGTTTACAAAGTTAAGTTGTGCAATAAGTTATTGTTTACAAGCTACAAAGTACATTGATTAATAAATTCTTTGGATGAACAAAAACAAAAAAGATAATACGAAGCTTTCCGGCTAAATGCAGGTATGTGTGTGAGGCTATCAGGTCTGTGTGTTTGGCTATCTCGATGAACTTATCAAGCAAATAACACAACATGAGTAACGCTGAATGGTTGTGGGACACTGACACATGCACCAGCAGGACACTGACTCACGCTCAGCTTTTACAGACATGCAACACAGGCTTACTGTCACGTGCACCCTTGCTGAGACTCACTCGGTCACAAGTACCTACAACCTGCAATTACTATTTTGTTAGTTTTGGATAGACGTGACTTAAAATAGTGGACCGGATTCTCCACCTTCCCAGACAAATGCCCAGAAGAGCCCATAGTACTATCAGGCTCTGATTGGAGAACTCACATGAATACTCTCTAAACTCCACTGAATTCATGTAACATTATTGCTCGTTTTACCTTGCTTGTTACATTTTTAGGCATTACGTGGGGACTTCGCAATAATAGTAACACTCTCAAATCTTGGCCGATTTTGATCATCAGTATAATTGTAGAGGCCTACGTCTCCCGCAGGCACTTCGCTTTCCAGAAACGGGTGGTGGTATTACCACTGATTTGTTTGTATTTATTTATTTGTTAGCAGATTTACAGAGTCATCCGCGCAACAAAGATGTACCATTGTATCGTAAAGACGTACCATCGTAGCACGTACCACGTATCGTGCTATACCACTGTATCGTAGCACTTACCACAAGCACGTACCACTGTATCGCAGCAAGAAACCGTCTTACTGAATGCGTAGCAGCACAAACCACTTCGTCTTAAAGCACGGACCACGGCGTCGATCACATCATGGTACTCAGACAGTTAATATTTTCCAGAACACAACAAAACTTTTCACAGTTGCGTGTATGCGTGTATTTGTGTGTGTGTGTGTGTTTGTGTGTGTGTGTGTATTTGTGTGTGTGTATGTGTGTATTTGTGTGTGTGTGTGTGTGTGTGTGATTAAAAAATTTTTCTTTGAAGGATTACAGTTTTTGCTGTTTCATCTATGATGCATATATTTGCTATATGGAATTAAATTCACCATTTTGCGTGGTGGATGGTGGTTCAATGACATGGCTTGAGACAATTTTTCAACATTTACCTATGTATAAACTGAGCCTTAAAACAGGGACTGACCAGTTCGTAGAAAAATAGTCAATAGAAGGAGGAGAAAAAAAGAGAAGAAGTTCAATGCATCTTGACATCTCCGATCGGAATGCTCTTACAAACAAAAAGTTGTTGATTTTTTACAGATTTATGATTGCAGGGAAGTTCGGTTAGGCAAACTACAAAATTTCCCCTGGGGCCGAAGGGTCACCTATTATCAAATATGGTAAGCATTAAACACACAAAACTGATGTGACTGTAGTTCCAGTTTCTAGATAGAGTAAACTCTGTCTAACTCAGAGAACTCTGTCTAGGCTCCTGACCTCGATTTAGGGTCCCCAGAGAACTTTCATAAGTAACCGAGTTGTCTCAGGAGAATCCCGTCAGTCTTCCAGATACTTTCAATCCCTGTCGAATTGATATTCAGAGAACTTCTGCCTAGGTTCCAGATACTTCAGTGAATTTCATAGGGCCTCAGATATCTCTATAATTTGCTTATGTCTCCCTGACAAGAACTTCTGCATGAACGCAACAGTTCTGTTCAATTAACAGAAGTTAAATATGAGAAACCATTTCTTTTCAGCATAGACGTTTGTCAAGCTAAGAGTGTATCTGTTGATAACGAGATACTCACGCATGTGTTGAGTATGACCGCTAGTATGTTACCAATACTTCTTGGGAGCGACCAGCGATATAGTCGTTTCAGTTTTAAATTGAAATTCATGCCATCGCGAATAGATCCTTTCACCACCACTACCTCTCTAGTATTGTTCACTTTCCATTAACGTTCTGTTTGCTATGGACATTGAAGAAGGGGGAAGTGTGCATTTGAGAATATAAATCATGTTTTATTTATTCCTTTAAAAAAAACAGAAAACATTGAACACTTGTTTATGACAAACACGTTATGTGAGAATTTGATAATTACTACCTTATTAAATATATTTATCATCATGATTTTTGAGAATTTTGCGAAAAATAATATACACATCTGAAACTTCCGTCATAGTGGCTCTTCTCGCATAACATCAAATTGATATCAGATGGGCCTTTAATTGGTACTTTTGCCTAGATCGCCAAATATATCAGTCTCTTTGCATATCCCGTCTCCCTCACCTGCCCAATGCCCCCATAACCCAACAACGACTCCGTCTTTATTTCTCTGTTTGTTCGTATTGCATTATCTGTCTGGCGGGTGCTCGGTGTAGGGCGTCTGTCTAGTGTATCAGTTGTCTGGGCGTAGTCTTCGGGCGTCTCTGGCAGGGCGTTCGTTCCGGCGGCGGGCCTGCCTGGCGTAGCGTCTCTGGCGGGGCAGCCCGTCTGGTATAGTGTCTAATCTGGGATGCAAGTACCTGTCTGCGGAGTGTCTGTCTGGCGGAGCGTTCGTCTGGCGTGTCTGCCTGGTGATGGCGCCTTCGGTGGCTGGCAAGGCGTAGCGTTTCGGCGCTGGCGCGTCTGGCGTAATTCCCGCGGGCACTGTTCGGCGTAGCACCGTCCGGCGTGCGTCGTCTGGTAGTGTCTGTCTGCGTAGCGCCCTGCGTATTGTTCGTCTGGAAAATACGCATTTCAAGGTTAATTACCGGCTATGATTTATTGTTGTTAAATGTCCAGTGCAGTTTAATTCCTGAGAGTTGTTAGAATCTATCAACAGTTACTTGGTACACTTGTGGTGTGTACATTTAACCCCAATGTTTCTTATACAATAATGACTATAATTTCAATTTAAAAAGGCGAAGCTAGCAGAATGGTTTTGTAAGTTTCATTTGATGTTTTATTGTGTTAATTTCCGCTTGCAATGCCTTCTTTTGCGTGATATTGAATGCTTGTTTTTTGTTTTTGTGATTCACGACACATTAAGAAATTTTCCTCGGGAAATTTGGCATTTGGGGTCTTTGCACCGTTTCGGTTTTGGCGACCCATTCGTAAAGAGAGGGGGAAAAAGTTGTATATATTTTTACTGTTTAATCTAGATTACTGTATATAATTATCGAATAATACTGTTCGTAATATTTGGCAATTCAATTTGATATTTGTCAAATAAATAAACTTTGTTTTTTTACATTTTTGATTGTATGAAAGAGGACAAATCGACATTTGACTGTCACGGACAAACTTTACAACAGCGCTTGTTTTGGAAAGTATTTTTTAACTACAAATGTGAATCATTTTATTTTTGTTACTATATCTCAATAGAAATTTGCTTATTTCCGTAATTTATATTCGTTATTATAAACATCAATAGAGAGAGAGAGAGACTCTTTCTATTAGTGGAGAGTATAACTAGTGGTGGCCACATGAGAGCCTCATTTCAGTTGTTATATTGTAAATAATACTTCAACAAATGCAGCGATATATTTAATGCATCAAGATTTAATGGGGAAAAACAGAAATGTAAATACATACAAAAAATGGCTAAGCTAAAGAACTGCAGTTTATCACGAAAAAGCTGCCTGAAAAGACTTTGTGGCCGTATTAGTCCAATTTATGTAATGGCCTGCGGGGCTCAATCGCTTTATACCCTCCTTCTAATCTTTTTTACAATAACAACTATTCATTGATAAAAATTGCAGCCAGTATATGCGTTTACAATCGGCCCACGCTTCTGTCACTATTGGTTAATTATTTATTGCATGATGGGAATGAACAATTACATTTATGTTACTTACACGCGTTTTTTTTTTTATCCGTATCGTACTTTTCCGCTTCACCACACGCCTGGGTAAGATTCTGTTTACACAAACATATTAACACAAGGAATGTGTTCATGCCTGGACATGCTAGTACACACATAATTTTACACTTGTCGATAGTTTAAAAAACTGTCAGGTCAGGCTTGTCGTTTGCTAATGCATGTACTTAGAAAACGAAAATAAAAAAAGAACTTTGTCACAAAGAGAAACAAGGTCAAGGAAATGGCTGTCCTGAGAAAAGATTACTTACGTGCTTTTATTTTTATTTTTGGATATGCCTTGTCTGTTGACGCATGGTGTGCACTATTGCGATCTGACAGGTCACCGGTCATCATATCGGGCGTGGTCTGTTTACTCTCTCACTATACAATACTGGTAGAGGGGACAAATCATCATTCATAGTAGGCATTGATGCAATTAGTATTAAATCATTGTGCCTAATTACAGAATGCCTTCTCATTTTCACGTTACCTCGTGACGAGACATCTCACTGACAATACAGCTTTGGTTGTTCATTCATAAACAAATGCAACACATACATAAATTCGATTAAACACTTCTTGAAAATTCTTCTAAAAGTTTTACTAGTCAAAAAAACAAAAAATTTGATGTGAGCACTATATCCCGTGGTAAAAACAACATAAACAACTTTTAAAAACATTTTTTTCCTCATACTGGAGTGAAGTTTGCTGATTAATTAACATAATAATTATTTTTTTGTTTAGTTTAGTTATTTAAGAAATATATCTCTTTTTTTTTTCACCTTATGTTTGAGTGAAAACTTTCAGACTTATACATTCATAAACATGCCGGAATTTTTGTTTGTTGCAAATTCAGTTTGTTTCATTCCCTATGGCGGTGAATTAATAAATCAGAGTTTTATTACCTGCGACATATTACACGGAAGTCTGGAAACGATGTACGTAGTTCGATTTCAGACATAAATAAAAACATGTCAGTGCATAATATAGTTTATTAATGATAAAGAAGCTAATCTACGCATAAATCTTCTGTGATACACTTCAAATGCATTCACATTAGCATTTATTTCACTAATTGCAAACAATACTCATGTATTTAAATGTGCATATGTTCTCTATCTAGCTCTTCTTTACCAGTCCATTTTTGTTGAGACGACAATTTACGTTAACCTATTAAAAGTTATATGCTTTTCATTTCTTATTTATTTGCGTATATTAGTCGATATTTAGTTCATCACTCTGTTGGTATCTATTCTGGCTGGTTTCCAGTCTGTGGGGGAGGGATGACAAGATTTATGTCAAATTTATGGATCTCGCATAGAGTTTTTCGGAGTTTATGATATCTTTCAACTCATATAGCGTGTTTTTTTTAATCTTGCAAAATACTTTACAGCTCCCCGCAAGAACAAAACGGCTCTGCCAGTGAGCCCTCCTCTCCCAGGTAAGGACGGATCGGTCGTGGTTGTTGTTGCAGTTCATGTGGTGCATGTCAATGTGATGGCACTGAGCAGCCACTGCGCGCCTAATGGAGACACTAGCTCAGGTTAATCCATGTCACTGAATATGTTGAGGGAGTAAAAAGTAACAACAATAAAATCCATTTATACAGTAGGACTGCAAATGAATGACAAACTGCGCAAAATCATCAGATACTGCCCTCCTTAAAATTTCCTATCAAATATTTTGTTATAGGTGGGCTCCTACTGTTAATCGAAAATTTTTTCTTGAGTTTTGCTAAAACAGGCTCTGTTTACAGTGCTTCGTTCAGGGCTAGCTCAGCCATGCCAAATGAATATTTAAAACGATGGAATCCCAACTTCTGGTTTGTTGCGGGGTTTCGTGACCTATACGGCCTCTGCTAAAAAGTTACTTTAATTTAATTTATTATTTTTTTTGTTTATAATCCATTTAAAGGCATAAACTTAAACATAAGATTTATATAAACATAACGATACACATTATTCAATATAATGACAGTTGATTTTTTATTTAAAAGGTAAAGATTCTAAATGTGGTAGATATACTACTTTGTAATGTAATTTGTGAAAAAGAAATGTAATTATACTATTTAAATTTGTTTCCAAATCTTAATTTACAACAAATAAAACAAAAATACTAACAACGAATTATATTATAAAAATAAATCATGTTTGTATATGTATGATCTTTTTGGTGTCTCTTATTCCCGAAGATATAAGTTGGGAAGACAAAATTTAAAAATATGGTGATACTTTTATTCGTTTGTTTGTTGTTGACCCCGAGATAGTTGATTTTTTTTACTTTAATGTTGGGATATGCCTGTGTCAGTATATATCCCCCATTTATATCTGTATGTTATATTACACTGCAGTTATCATAATCAAATGTAAAGTTATGTTAATAAAAAAAAAGCTTTATCAGCTGCTTTAAAGAAAATATAAATATTATTTGTAATTCGTATTTTTCGTTTTTTTTTTTTTAACAGAAAGTTTTTTATTTTTTTCTAAATTTAATTAATATCATTATTAGAATACATCATGGTATTTCTTTCTCTATATACACATGAAAAGTTAAAAATATTGATGATGTGGGCTGAATTTTGAAAATTGACTTACCAAAATGAAGCATTCATTGATAATATATCTATGTATATATGAACAGAAGTCCCAAACAGATCGCTCATTACCTATCTCGGTATACATCACGAAAAAGTCGTCAGGTTATTTGCCAGATAAAGGCAATTCTTCACCGCCATAGCTCCTCCTTCACCCCGAATTCAAAGACGTCAGGAATGCGGCGAAGTACAATGTTACGTTCATTTACCAGTAAGTCGGTCCATGGATAATTGATTGTCGAAAATTTCACCATTAGCCTTACGGGTTTTTGCCGCCAGCTTCACGGTCGGTGATCAAATATGCAACAATGTTAAGTAGCTAACACTTTTTTGACAGGTAATTTCCAAGTACTTATTAATTCGAAAAGTATGACCTAGCACATTGTATTCAAATGGCTTCTGACGTCGAACTCAAAATTATTAGTCATGTAAACAAAAGAGAAAGAACAAGAAGCTGATCAAATTATTTTGACAACTTTTTTTTGTCTGAACATTTTCCGAAGGCACTTTAGGTTTGAGTTATTTGACAGACAATGCTCCTCTAATGCCCCTCAAATTGATCTAATTTTCTCGAAGACCGTGCGGGGAAAATATTGACTGTGCGCAACTCCTAAAAGAAAATCGAAATTTTATCAGCCACAGAATATATATCATAAGTAGAAAGCACTATCAGCGACTTAAAAAATACCGTCATTCGTGCTATTTTCATTTTTAATATTATAGCCCCTCAAATATTTATACACAAATAAACAATATTCTCGCAAAATTGCGCATGCATTCTGTAAAATTAATTTGCGGTGTGCGCATCGAATCCAGTATAAACGTTAGAAGTTATTTGTGCGCTGTTTTTGTATTATTACTTAGAGAAACAGGCAATTAAGCCTGTCCTGGACACAGTTAGCATTTTGAGTTATACATTAGTAATGTAATAGCTTTCAGTAAATATTTGTAATTTGGAAATGTTTATGAATTCAATTGTAATTGTAAAGGATGCTTCTTTTTTCGAAAAATAAAATTAGTTGCGGCTGAAGAATACTCTTACCGCGCAGAACATGTAGACGTCATTTGGTGAAATTATTGATGCCGCAAAAGGTATTGCACCAAATGAATGGGTTATTGAACGTATAAGGTGTAGACAAATATGAAAATGCAGCATAATTATTAATATAGCTTTATATAGCAAAAAACCTTAGTGATGTCCAGCCCTCTCAGAGTCAGAAATGAACTTTGCTGCACATATAAAATAAGACCTACAAAATGATAAAGTATACATCATGCGGGTCTAGGACTTATGGTTGTTGAGATCTAGGGTGACAGATAAAACGGGGACAATTGTATATATTTTTTGCAAAAATGCCACTAAAGTATATGGTTCTAGAGAAAACTTTAGCACTGATGGAATAGATTTTATTGAGAAGCTAGACCTTTGCCGTGTGGGCGTCGCTTCGTCGCATATTTTGCTCTATAAATGTAGTCAATATGGTGTTCACAGTTTGATAATAGACTGTGTGCTACAGATACGATACCGTCAGTTAATTGCATGGGCATGAGCAAAATGATATTCGCCTGCATGGCCGCCCGTATGGTTGATAAAAACAAACAATCTGTAATTTGATTTTGTACTTAAAAATTAACTGTATTTTTCATGTGAAATTGATTGACATTTCGGTTAGATTTACCATCGCTATCGAAAACTCGTAGCGCGTGGTCAATAATGATGAAACTGAAGTGCAATTTTGTTCTGTGTGTAGTTACACCCTAAGATAAATGAAAGCTCAATCTCAAGATAAACAATGAAAGTAAATACCGAAAATTACAGTTTCGATACTTTCTACTTTTTTGTCATTTCGCTATAATATTCAATAATAGTGTATAATCATGCACTTCATGAAGTGTTGGGACACAACATGAAGCACCATAAACAGTGTACTTACCAAAGGTTAATTAGCGCAAAAAGCGAATTACTGCCTGTCGTTTCTTCCGGGGTCACAAGTGCAAAAAAAATGGATGACCATGATGCTTAAAGGGGGCCCACCATGAGTAAACTATTATTGATTAATTATATTTAATAAATAATAAACAGATATGGTACTTACTAATTGTATAACAAACATCAATTTCATTGCCTTATAAGTCTTTGGTTATACTGAGTCAATATTGATGAAAAAATCCTCCGTCTGAGCGGCCTGAAATTTTTAGCTTGTGTGCAAGCTACATAATGTTATCTTTCAATCCTCAGACAAAACAATGAGTGTCACCGAAAATTCTTCAGCCTGATTAATCTTCTTTTATTTAAAATATCACTGTTCAAATATCAGAAAAAATGTCACGTGCACTGTGTAACGCCCTAAAATTAAAAAAAAGCATCTCAGAAAGTTTTTGACCAAATGGCCAAAATTTTCAGAATCACCAACTTTTGAATGTATCACATTCTGAAAATTTCAGGAAAGATCTGAGGTCAATATCAAAAAACTGGTTGACGTGGAATGACTCCATATGCCATAGCGACTAATGACGTGCTTGTAGCACAGTTAGATCACAAAAAAAAAATATAAATCAGCGGACACAGAAATAGCGTAAAGTGAATGAAAGTTAGTTTTTTATTTTATTGTAGTGTGAAACCTATGAATAATGATAAAGTTGATATAGCAGGCAATTTGTATTAAGCTGTGACTTGTAACCTCAGAAAAAAAAAATTTAGCATTCTGAAATACCAAGTGTCAGAATTACGAAATTAATTTGTTTTTTTTTAGCAAATTATAACCGCTTTAAAAAAAAGTTTCTTTAGTTTCTAGGTCATAGTACTCAGCTGTTAAAAATAAACTAGCTTTTGAATGTGATAAAATATTTATGCAGATGACAGGTAAATTGCGATAAAATATTTATGGATGATTGTGATAAATATTTTGTAAATGATACTAATAAATCCAGCTTTTTTAGTCTAGTTTAAACACGTTGTAAAATGGGTCTTGTAAATGTCAAAAAAAAATCTTTTGTGTTGAGTATACTTCGATGAGAAGACGAGCTTTCTTTTGTAGTTTTCTCGTGAAGATAATAAATCTTCTGTGCGCTTTTTTTTTAAGATTTTAATTATTACATTATATGTAGGCAGCGCTGCGTGGTTGGGCTCGCGTACGTTGGGGCGTGAGAAGTTTTATATAAGAAAAAATTCTGATCCACAATGCATAAAGAAGTATATAATAAAATTTGATTTTTGTATTCAATTTTTTTTTGGGCTAGACATAATTGATAACAATATTTTTCTGACAGTGCAAGTGTCGTATTTGTAGAGAATTAAATCATACTCGAAATACATATCTTCAGAATATAGCCGATATACCTAAACTAAACATATTGACACTACATACTACAGAACATTAAAAGTACGTCAATAAACTACAAAATTTCAAATTTATAAAGTCTACATTTCCTTATTAGTCACTACAAATCCTTATTCATTATGGCAGATTTTCATGATATCAAATTTCTCCTTCAGACAACCATTTCGATCCCGCTATTCGGGACCACATGGAAAAGTGCGCTGATATTATTGTCGTATCTATAATTGACAGTACGAAGATTGTTGATACTGAATTACGCGATCTCAAAAAAAAATATTATAGCGCCAAACCAAAATTTCTAGTCAACACAGAATCACGTACTATCAAAAAAAAAATCACAAAAAATGTGGTGTGCATTCGTGTATTCACCAGGCTCTAATTGTATCAGAATCTCAAGTGGAATGTTTCTGTTTGCCGTTGTTATATCGAGATGGTTGGTGTAAAGAGAAAACAAGGAGGGGTATTATCAAGCACAGTATCACATAAAAAATCTGGGTGTACTTTACTTCTACCGTTTCCGATACGCTCAGATATCGATTGCATAGTTTTCTTCCACCAACAAATTCTACAATCCAGTAAACTGTCAGGTATGCTTCAATTTTAATAAGACTAAGTTTGCACATTACAAAAACTGTCATAAAATAGTACAAACACCAAATGAATTAAAAATAGCCCGCCACATTATATGAAAGTTATTCAAGTTGTTAGTATTTTAATGTTTTAAAAACATTTTGTGACGGGTGACATTCATTGCTGAATGTAAATAATTTTGTGCAATCATCCCATCTTGCTTTAATCAAGAAATTTGTACAATATTATTAACATCTCATCTTGTTTTAATCAAGAAATCTTTGTACAATATTACAATACTTCTAATCTCGTTTTAACCAAGAAATTTGTACAATATTAGCACATCTCATTTTTGTTTTAATTCAAGAATATACACATTAACAATATATCTAATTCTTGTTTTAATCAAGAAATTAGTACAACATTACAACATCCTATCTTGCTTTAATCAAGACGTGTACAATACATCGACATCTTATCTTGTTTTAATCAAGAAATGTGTATTAACTTATCTTGTTTAATCAAGAATTTAGTACAATATTACTAACATCCCAATCAAAGAATAGTACAATATTACAATCCCATCTTTGTTTTAATTAAGAAATGCGTACAATATTAACATCCTATCTTGTTTTAATCAAGAAATGTGTACAATATTATTAACATCCCATCTAATTTTTAACTAAGAAATGTGTACAGCTAACATCCCATCTTGTTTTAATCAAGAAATTTGCATAATATTACTAACATCCATTTGTTTTTAACCAAGAAATTTGCAACATCCCATCTTGTTTTAATCAAGAATTAGTACAATATTACAACACATATCTTATTTTAATCAGTTGTGTACAAATATTACAACATCCATCTGTTTTAATCAAGAAATGTGCAATATTATTAACATCCTCTATCTTGTTTTTTAATCAAGAAAATGTGTACACATACACATTCAGCCTTGTTTTAATCAAGAAATTAGTACAATATTATAATACCTCTATGTTTTAATCAAGAAATTTGTACAATATTACAACATCCTATCTTGTTTTAATCAAGCAAATTTGCAATATTACAATTATCCATCTTGTTTTAATCAAGAAATGTGTATAATATTATACATATCTATCTTTGTTTTAAAATTAAGAAATAAAAACAATATTATATATTCTATCTAAAGTTTTAATCAAGAAATTTGTACAAATATTAGCACATCCATTTTTAATCAAGAAATTTGTATTAATAATACTAACATCCCATCTTAGTTTAATCAAGAAATTAGTACAATATTACTAATATCTCATCTTGTTTTAATCAAGAATGTGTACAATATTACAACATCCTATCTTGTTTCAATATTACTTAACATCCCAGTTTAATCAAGAAATGTGTACAATACAACATCCATCTGTTTTAATCAAGAAATTAGCAATATTACAACATCCATCTAGTTTTAATCAAGAAATTTGTACAATATTACAACAATCCTATCTGAGTTTCTAATCAAGAAATAATGTCCCATCTGCTTTAATCAAGAAATGCGTACAATATTACTAATCCCACTTTGCTTAATCAAGAAATGCGTCAACATCTCATCTGCTTTAATCAAGAGCTTAAATATTATCATCTCATCTGTTTTAATCAAGAAATTTGTACAATATTATTAATATCCGGATCTGTTTTTAATCACAGTCGCATAATATTAGCAACATCCCATCTGTGCTTAATCAAGAAATGTGTACAATATTGTTAACATGATTAACATCCCATCTTGGGTTCAATCAAGAAATGCGTACAACATTACTTCCACCATAACAGTTGGGAGATTTATCTGAAAGATTAGAAAACCGTGCCACATTCCTTTTAAAGAGTGAGTATGTATGAGTAGCGTGTGTGTATTGTGTGTGTGTGCGCGCTTGAACGAAAATCGAAAGGGAGCGGTCTGGAAATGGGGTGAGAGCGGATGATCTCACTCCCTTGGGGGATTGGGGAGATTACTGACAGTGTGTAATTAAATCAGAAAATCTCAGAGAACTCCAGTTCGGATGATGTTTTCAATAGTAAACATGAAACCTCAAGTACAAAAAAATTTGGTGTGTGTTTGGGCCAACTTTACATTGTCTCGTCATCCATTCGTGAAGTCAAGGACAGACAATCTTTGTTAAATGGTGAGATAATGTGATTATATTTTTTTTTAAAGATGATTCATTCTCTTAAAATATAATTTAAAAGAAAAAAAAATTAACTTTGTTTTCTATTTAAACATTTTCAAATCTTAATGCGATATTGACTCAAGGGTTAGAAGTCGCCATAGCTTATTCGTATATTAGGGCCAGGATGCTCATTTTAACTTACCTGAAATTCAATGAAACCACAACACTGATGTATCCAGTGCCGACATCGCGGCAGCCCTATACGTTGGGCTAGCCCTTAAAGCACCCCCCACCCCACCGATCTGAAGTGCAGTCCAGTATGACCTTAATAAACATGTGTGTACAAAGCGTGCAGCTGTAAGCGCCATCAAACATGTGTGCAGCTGTAAGTGCCACAAACATGCGCGTAATAAAGCGCCATCAAACATGTGTGTACAAAGCGCCATCAGCGTGTTAAGCGCTTACTAAATGCGTGCACTGTAAAGTGCCACAACATGTACAAAGTGCCATATTTCTATCAACATCGTATCATGCCGGAAAAACACGTGGGGTTTCTTACAAAAAAGTCTCCTTTAAAGAGGGACAATGATTTCACTACAGTCACCCAGTAAAACAATAAATAATGATGACTGAGTTTTCTCTGTTCGTTGTTACTTTTATATTTTAGTTAACTATGATTATGAATCGCTTATGTAAATCTAAAGCACGTGCTAATGATTAAAGTAATAATTACATGTCATAATAAATTATCACTATTGTTTTTCTTTGACTTTTATCAAATTTATATGACAAACTTTATCCTGAAATTATCTAAGGATTTGTGTGACCTGAAGAGAATAAAGTTTTACCCCATATACAAAATGTTTTTCAGCACATTTATCTGCCATACTAATCTTCAATTTTCGTTTACATACATACGTAAAGCTTTACTAGTGTGTATATGCCGTGTTCTAGTTATGTTTATATACACTGTATGTTTGGTTTAGCCCGTTTGCGTTTTGTTTCTGGTGAGATCGAGTGTGCGGTTCAAGATTTAGGGCGATAAAATGTAAACATTATACAATGTAATGGACTGTTTTGTTAGATATAGAGTAAACCGATAGCAATGTCGCTCCAAGTCAGTATTTTGTTTCATTTATGCCAGCTGTCTGTTATATTTGTCTTTCTTATGCCAGCCGTCTATCTTGTTTCCGGCTTAGCTACAGTCTGTTATTTGTTTTCCTTTATGCGAGCTGTTCGTTATACGTTTCTTTTATGCCAGCTCGCCTGTTATATGCGTTTCTTATGCTTTCAGCTGTCTGTTATATTTGTTCTCTTATACAGCTGTCTGTTATATTTGCTTCTTTATACAAGCTGTCTGTTATATTTGTTTCCATATTAAAAGTGCGTCCAGTCTTTAGAGGGATTTACGCGATAAGTTAACAATCAAAAAACTGATACATTTTTTCGAAAGCTTTTTATTAGCTTCAGAATTCTTTTATAGAAGATGATTTTACACTGTGATTGCCGTAGATACCTGACTGTCGACCTGAGAGTCTTGAGTCTCGATCCAGAACGAGAAGTCTTACAGGTTTAGGAGTTTGATTAAGTCCTCTAAGTCCATATTTAAATGGGTAACTGTGTTAATTGCAATAGTAAGTACTAGAAAAAGTCCTAAATGGTGCAACTGCGTTATTCGTATGGTACTAGAAAGTTTGATTCAGTCTTAAAGTCTCACATATTTTAAATAAATATTCAATATTGGGAAGGGTATAGCATTGTGCTAACACACAACTACATACCGAGGTTATAGAAATAAATTTACACTCTTCCTTCCCAATGGTTCTTTAGGCTAAAGGAACTTTTACTTAATTTATTTCATCTAAAAATCGCATTTTTAAAAAAATTTTCTATAGTCTATTATCATAAACACAAACTTTCATAAATATCGAAAATGAAATACAAAACATGCAACTTTCCAAATCTACAAACCTATGCTTGAAATCTGCTCGATATTTGCCAGCAGCTCGTAGCGCGAGCCTCTAGCAGCACGGGCCAGGCTTATTTCGTAGCAAAAATAGGCAGTAAAAATATAAGCCAATTCTCCTCTTCGCACGCTATACCTTGATTCACAGTTGCTGTTTTTCTTGTATTTTTAACTCATCTTCTTTGATTGTCTACATTTTTGTTACATTTTTAGTCTTAAAAAATGATAAAATTCGCAATTTCGTGCAAAAATTGCCTCTCAGAAAAGCCCAAGTCTAAAAAAAGAGTTTTTGAGAAATTACTAAAAGCATCCTTTCCTAAATTACTATGTGTTCCGAGAATGACTGTAGCAACCTATTATGAATTTTTTTCTTTTTTTTTGTTAATTCTATGATTAGATCTAAAATTGCTGCCTAAAGAGTACAGTAACATGATTGTGCCATCTTATAATAACATTATCATGGAGATAATTATCTGTTTGCTTCATCGTTTTGCACGCTCTTCTGAAGAATTATTAAATTAACTACTGTATTTGTATCGGCATTTTTTTTATTTAGATTCACTAGTCCAAACATCTTCCATGATCAATTATATCGGAATAGAGATGCTTTGCGGTGAATCTAAAGAAATATCTAAGAGCAAAATTTGGGCTAGTTTTTTTAAAGATTAATGAGACCTTTGGTTCCTCCTTATTATTTTTCAAACGATCGTTTACCCCGCAAATTTAAACTAGTTAATTGCGATTCAAATCTACCATGCATTTAGCTTCGATATTGTGTGATGTTTCCTTTATTTCATGAGACTCATTTTCTCTCGTGGAGCAGATGCATAAATATGGCACTTAGAACACTCCTAAACTAAATTTATAAAATATTTCAAATCACATTAAAGCTCCACATTTCACAAATGACGTCATATGACTGTCATTCGTATTTCATGAGATATACCTGTCTTTGATCGACACTGATCATTATTTTGTTTCCTATTGTTTGATCCAAAACTTTAACCACATTAGAATGCTGTGCTCGAACTAATGAATTTATAATCTATAAAAAATTAATATCTCAACATAAAACAAAACAGCATTAATATGTGTAACTGCTAGTATTTATGCACGAATTGTCTCCCCTCTTTAAAGAATTTTTCTAATCATTTCGTAGACATCAACGAAGGATTCGATCATTATTTTTAAAGACTTTACTCTATCTCTGAAGTAAGTAGATATTCCCCAGAAATGTTAACTAATCAATGAATACTTTTGTAATTGATGTAGTATAATTGACAAGCTAATTTGAGAAATTGTTGAACTTGAAACCATTTATATTATGTCTATAGACACACAACTACAAACTATGATTGGTTGCATTTGTCAAGCACAGCGGGAAATACATGAGATATAGACATTGTCATGTGCGTTACAGTGGGGAATATTTCGATACGCGTGCGCAGATGTGGAGAATATAGATGATTGTCATGTGCTAAGACGATCATGTGCGTTACAGTGGGAATATAAGACGATTGTCATGTGTGCGTTACAGTGGGAATATAAGACGATTGTCATGTGTGCAGCCATGGGAATACATGACGATTGTCATGCGGTAACGCGGGGAATACAAGACGATTGTCATGTGCGTTAGCAGTGGGGAATACAAGACGATTGTATGTGCGTTAAGCAGTGTAGAATGTATTGATTGTCATGTTACAGTGGGGAAAAGATTGTCATGTGCGTTACAGTGGGGAATACAGTTTATTGCCATGTGCGGCTGTGGGGAATACAACATTGTCATGTGTACAGTGGAATACAAGACGACAGTCAAGGCGTACAGATATAATATAAGAAAATAAAAGAGGTCCAAATATTATTTATTACATATTTATAACTCAATAAATTTTCTGTGGGAGTACAATTAAATCTAAGCTTAAAGTACAATATAAGTTTGACACGTTCGCATGTACTTCACATTTAGTAAACATGATAGTTTTAAGAAATGTGAACAGCGCATACAACTTGTCCCATTGTTATATGTTGTAGTTAGCCTTTTTTTTTCATTTTATCGTGGCCGAAAAATAAATGCAATATTTTTATTATGGATATGAATGAGTTAAAAATATTAGGTTCAGGAATAATCTAACAAAAAATGTTCAATTGTAATCGATTGTTCAGAGTGTATTGTTATTTGATAATTAAAAAGACACTTTGTATAAGGTTTCTTTTTTTTCAATGTATAAAAATAATTTAAAAATGTATTTTCTTAAAGATAGGCTTATTTAACTAAAATATTCGTCTTGTTATCTCTTTGTTTGTCTATCCATCTATGAATCTATCTACCTGACTATCTATTTCATATCGATTAAATATTCACACTTCATATTTTTATTAGTCTGAAAGTTACCAACTGATAGTTGAACGGTTGATATCGGGCCAGACGGCAAAAATCGAACCCACGCCTTTAAAATGTGCTACAAAATCGTTTCCTTCATTTTCCGTAATCCTTCGTGCATCTGCGGCTACAATACCTAGCAATGCCAAAGACCTGTTCTTTTATTATGCATATTATAAAAAAGCATATTAAAGCTAATTCATTACTTATTCGCTGCTTGGAAAAACATTGTTTAAACATGAAATTGAGATTGCTCAACCTAATATTTTTACACTAGTAGTATACTTAATATAAACTACTTGTATATGTAGCTAAAGAATAGTGCTTCTTGACCCTTGCAGATATAGTTAAGAAGTACATCGTTTCGTAGATAGACAGATACTGACAGACATAGACAGACAGATAAACAGATAGGTAGTGGTAGTGGCTGGTCAGTCTAATATTAAATTATTTTGTTTTATATAACTTATAATAAACTTCATTTAATTTAACTCCTTTTTATGACATATACATACTATTTTTAATAAAAAATCTGCCTGCTTTTGTATTGTGCTATAAATACACTCCTCTTTCAATCAGTATTATATTATTGCCTTCACCCACAAAACTTATTATTATATCATCACGGTTAAGTCGTAGCATTATAAAGTTCACAACAAAAAACCTACGCGAATACATGCGTTTCAATAGATGTTCCTCTGAAAAGCTCTCCGCCTCCCTGCTTTTTTTCCCTCGTATAACGCATTTTTCTATCTCTGCTACTCAACGTCGTCAAGTAGATTTACAGTCAAAACGATCCATAGTTCGTCTTGTTTTTATGTTTTGTTGGTTTGTTTATTTTATTGTATTATATATGTGTATCTTATGGAAAATTTGTTGATAGCTCATAAAAAAAAATGGTGTATTTATTCTCTGCTGAAAAATGAGATCCGAAATAAATTGGTTTTTTATACAGGCGAATTTCAGAAAATCGTTTTAGCTTTTTAAACAAGAAGGACACAGAACGGGACATTTCATTTTCATACATGGTAAAATTGAATTATTAGAGAGGAAAGGATGGGTATTCAAATAGACAATAAAAAAGAATACACGAGCTAAAAAAAAAAAGTTTTTTGATGATATAAATCGTTTTTAAAAGGTTGATACTCACTGTCTTAGTTGAATTATGTAATTTTGATCGATATTTAGATTTAGATAATATCAACTTTGTATATTTAATATAGCTTAAATATAGCTTGTTACGATATCTCGTATGTTCTAATTCGATTGTCATGCTTAAATATAGTTGTTACGAGATTAATAAGTTCGTATGTTTCCGTTCGATATATAGCTTAAAATATAGTTATTATAATTTTTCGTTTTGTGTTGTTTGATTGTATTTTAGTTATTGTTCTAATTTGTTAATTGTTGCTTTAAGCGTTTCTTTTTTAAATAATTCTCATTAATCTTAAATAAATTCTTGCCCATGTCTTCTTTATTATAAGTATTAAAGGCATCTGGAGCCCCAAGCATATTCGCTTTTGATGTCTTCTTTATTTACTTACGCCTGTCACTCATATCACAGTATATTAGGGTTAGTACTTTCTTTTTCATTTTTTCAGGAATCTTATTTTACATGGCATTTTAAATGAACAATTGTGAACAAAATATGAAATAATATTCACTATTTTTCACTTCAAAAAATCTTCTCAATAACCACTTTATGTTTACATATAAGAAGCGTTTTTCATCAACATTACTTCTTTGATGGATTGCGTAATAACAAATATTTAATTACATTAATTACATCCGTTTTTAAACTTTTATAGGTATTTTTTTACTCTCCATACTGGAAACAAATAAAAAAAGTTATTTAAATTTAAAGAATTGTTTGTCACAAATTAATGACCCCACAAAATGGTCAAATCTTATGATACCTTTGTTTGGCACTGTCACGAGTAGTTAGTTTGAATTTTGAAATTTCCATTTCAATTTTATTTCAAACGTATGGAAAGAATTTAAAAAATAATGTTTTAGTAACACTCTACCACATTGAAGCGTTTTCGTAGTCAGGAGTAGCAAGGCAACCCAGCAAAGAAGAGAATCATGAAGCTGCGGAAAAAGTTTAAAATAGCTATTAAAAATTTTGAATGGTATGCATACATTTTTTGACATAGTTAATAGAAGGAGAAAAACAAGCTTACTGAAAAAATCGTTGAAAAGCTCAGGATTAGCCATATTAGTCTTTTATCGGAAAAGCAGAGACAATATTTTGCGAATAGGGCTGTTCTAGCAATTACATACTTCTAGTCATGTATTCGGAGTATTATTTGCAGATACAAGGAATACAAATTTGCACGTGCCAAATTACTGTCAACAGAATCGTAGACGTAATAAAAACAAATATTTCGGCCTAGCACAAGATGCTAAGGGATCTCTGCTTGTATAGGTCTAATCATACTATCCATTTTGTTGCTGAAATTAGCGCAAATTACGAGTCACTTAAGAGTCACTTGATTCTCTAAGATAGAATCATGTGAGAAAAGACACATGAATTCTTACATCATTTGACGCAAGTATTCACTATTACGAATGAAATGTCTTTCCAATTAGAGACGACGGGCTTGCCGCTCGGAATTCGCGTACGACGCACGCATTCCCGAAAAAGAAAACTTGTGTGTGGCTTTCATAGCGAGATGATTTACGTTTTCAGATCAAAGCGACTGGAAAATAGGAAATTATATTTTAGCACCTCCGCTTTGCATATACACTGAAGCAGAAAGATACTTGTGGGCACTAAGTCGAAGATTACAAATTCGGTATAACGACAAGCTATGCAGAAAAGAGCTTGTTGCCAAATAAGACATTGTTCCATTTTTGTTGCAGACTGTGTTAATTATTAACTGTTTTATTCTCACTAATGATGAAGATAAAACTTAATTTATTTTCTATGCTGTCCTTTATTATCACTCTGTTATTTTTGACATCTCCTCGCTTATATACCGCAATTTGTTGTTCTTATAGCACATATGTTGCGTTATATATATTAATATATAATATCTTTTATGGTTTGGTGAAGGTTTCCTTTTTCAAATATTTCAGAAAGTGTTATTTGTCACACTCATTATCAAATTTTGCCATGTAAATATGAGGTTACGTCATAACCCCTAATGGCCACTACCGAAGATTTGATGACTTCTGTCTTGAATTATTCTCTCTAGCTACCCTGCTGAGCCTCAACTTGGTGACGTCAGCTCGATCTGCGTGCTTTGGCCGGCCTCTTTCTTTTTCTTACTGTGGGGTGGGGGGAGGGGGGCTCTCCGTTGCGGCGGAGCCCAGAGACCTAATTATTTTTAGTTTTATATTTATCTACTACAACATTATTTTTATTATGACTTTAGTTTCCCCTGAGTAAAAAAATAATAATAGTGTATCGGCCTAAAGAACATGTATACCCTGACACCATTGACTGTGTTCGTAGAGTTCTTGTAACAATTTGTTTTTTAAAAAGTGTAACAGCATAACTTTAAATCAGCGGTTCTCAAACTCTTCACGACTGTACACCAGAGGATTCTTGGTTGTTTTAAATGAAAAATTATATGCCCTGCGTAACCCTCCATAAGCTTTCGCATCCCCTTGGAGCAATAGTTGAGTACATTCCACCACCAGTTGGGACTCCTGCGAGCACACAACGCTGGGATGAAAAAAGGTATTTGCCGCTGAGATTAAGAAAATAATTTTGTTAGTTTTTTGTTTTTTTTCAAGACATCGTTTTGTGTTGAAACATCTGTGTGTAGTTGTCATAGGCTGTATGAATGAAATGTATCTTATTGTTGGTTGGGTGTTACTACTTTTTTTTTTGGTATCGGTGAATTGTTCAAGACTGAATGCACACATGATGGCATCGAGAACCAAAACATGTACGTTGATGAAAACCCCGTATCTACAGAAGTATTTTAGACCCGGCAAGTGCCGCAAAATATACCGTGTGAAAAATGTGTGTTTAAATGGATCTTTCCCTCCTTTCTCTTTTTTTCTTTACCACTCCCCCTTTCACCTCCCATCGTATTTCTTTATTCTTTCTAGATCAGTTCATGCAATTAATCTCGGTTTGAGACTCAGGCTGCTCGACAGCCAGAGTGGTGAGGATCTTTTTACTGAATCAGTTTGTTTTTTTTACTTGTTCTTTAGTTCTTCTCTCATTGTTACACACCAACTTTTTATATTCGATAGCATTGTAAAGTATGTAAAGCATTGTTCATAGAGATATGCCGTCTTGTTTTCTTGTTTTTTTTCAAATACCCACACAGTTTTTTTCATTCCATTATGTTTTTGCAGTGCCCATGATTTTTTGAAGTATTCACATGTTTTTTTTCAAGTATCCACATGTTTCTTTTCAAAGTATTCAAATGTTTTTTCAGTTAAATAGAAGTGAACTCACATGTTTTTCAGTGTTCACATGTTTTTTCAGTATTCACATGGTTTTTTTTAATTTAGTTCATGTAATCCTGAAATCTGAAGTCACTTTTGACCTTCTTTGTAGCTATGTCATTGATTGCACAATAAAATCACAAAACTAGCAATCATTTCGAGTCTATGAATTACCTGTTGAGTTATGAATCCAAAATGTTTTTTTATCAAGGCGAAAAAATAATTCTGATATTACTAGTGAGGCTTTTCTTAACTATTCAGATTGATTCAATTTATTGAATGTGTGCAAAACAATGAAAGTTAATTTATTTCAAAATTCAAAATGTACAAAAAAAATAAAATAAAAATGTATTTTAAATGTTTACTATATATATTTATAGTATCAGTACTAAAATAAACATATGCGTGACATATATACTCGGAACTCAAAACTAAAAAATTTTATAGAAAGTTTATGTTACGATATAAATCAATAAGTAAATAAATAATTTATATATAATTTTTAAAATGATTATATAAAGAAATCAGATATTTATTTTTACAATTTTCAGCACGAAAAAAATACTAACAATGACTAAAGCCGAGTGCAAAAAACAAAACACAATATAACAATCGTACAAGTTGTGTTTAGCCCATAGATATAGTTCTAGGCCACATATCCATAATGTGGTGTGCAAACAAGATAATAGTCTAAGGTCTACAAAACATTGAGAAAAAAGGACTAACAGTGTATAGAAGTGAGGGAAGTGGCGAATCAGGTCGACAAACACAAAAAATCCGTAAAACGGCAAAGCTGTTCTGCATTTTGTTTTATGTAACTCGCCGGTGAGAATTTTCACTATTAACAGCTTAAAATTAGCTGGTAGCGTGAGTAAAGATAACTCAAGGATCTACAAAAGTCGGTAGGAATTGAAGAAGAAACGTTCTCCCAGTTTTTAGTGGGTGTTTCTATACAAATGTCAAGATTGGGCATGATTTTATTTTGATTTTAAAATGGAGCTTTTGACTTATCTTCTTATATCTGTGTGTATGTTGTATTTCATGATTAGTAATTTTTTTTTACTTTGTTTAATTTGTCTTAGGGCAGTCGATTAGAGATCTTAGTGTTTAGTGTCGTCGTTATATTCGCTTGCAACATATAATTCCAATTTGTTCTTGTTTTCTTTAATTAAATATCTTAGCAATGATTTAATAATACGTTGTTGTGTACGCCTGTGTATTACAAAAGTGCAGGTCATATTATCTGCAATTCAAATCAAATTTCCGTGTTTTTACTACGCATCAAATCTATATTTCGATGATTTTAAAGAAAATGGTTCTGTTATCTGTGTAACAAATTATAATTTCCTTCAGCTCAAACTGTGTATCGTCTCCCTTCCTGCCCTCTGTATTCGATTGCGTTTATTTTACAAAATTACACTTTTTTTATACTCTTCGTGTCTATGTTAATTTAAACATCAATTGGTTTAAAATGGGCGGAAATCGCACAGCTGTCACATGGCTTTACCATTTCTGTCAGATTTGTGATATTTGACACAAGCTATTTTTATGTGGTAGGAGGAGAAGTAGGATGCCAATTATATGACACAATTATCACCAACTGTAAGTTGGTTCAGCAGTATTTTGTACGAATTAATAAGAAAGAAACATCATAATTTTTTAGATATTAAAACATACAAAAAAACATCACAGCGGCTAAATGCACATTTACACGTATATGAACCAGGTAATAAGATTACATGCATAACACACACATTGATAGGTGTACTCGAAGTCTCTCCAAGACCCAATGTAATAGTAATCTCGGAATACTTGCCTCAATGAGATTTTCATATAGCGCTGAATGTTAGAGAGACCACCTACAATCCCTGTTTATATTCCCTCATGGGAGATAAACGCTGCCAAATATATAATTTCTGTAAGGTGCCATTAGTTCTAATTTTCTTTTATCTTCGTTTTATACTATGCCGATTTCTACAGTCTTGAGTTTGTTTATTTTTTGAAATACAAACATAATATAAACCACGCAGTTTTAAAAATAAATATATTTTTAAAAAAATATAAAAAGAGTTTCCCGATTGATTTTATAAAATAAATGTACACACAATACACAGTCGTACGTGAACAGAGTAGCAGTTGTTTTCAAAGTGCGTGGGGACCTGCGTCACTCAGTGGTGCAGCCTGGAGGGGCGGGTGCTCGCTTTTTATTACTTTTAGGGCGGCAAAATGTGGCAGATTAAATTGAAGCCACGAAATCGTCTTCCGCCTGGGCGGCCGATACCGATGCCATGTCGCCGGGCCTACACGTTGCAGATCATTATGAAAATTTTCATTTTTAATGACGGATCGAGAGTCCATGAACATAAATACAAACTCCTACTTCCATATATGTTACAAAACCAAACGTTTGCTCAACATGAAAAAGTGTAGTTTAATATTTGTTACTGGCTTCAATAATTAACAGCTTTTTTAGCCTTATTTCCATTTCTTTATTTTTTGATAGATAAGAAAACCAAACAGCCATCAAATTATTATGTCAGTGTAGGTGGCAGGTTGATAACCATTGGAGTAGGGAATATTATATTGCTTTAACTTACTTCTACATTAGAATGTACCACTAGCCAAATACACATAGACAGTGCTTTTTTGTGCCGGTACGCCGGTATCATGTACGTAATACCTTTTTTCAATGTGAAAAATTATTTTCTGTATTTTAACGTTTATTATTAATTTTTTTATATAATTAATTTGTTAAGATTTAATTAATTTTTAAAAAAATAGTATCCTTGCAGCTGATTTAGGCTTGCACCGAGATGCGAACTGGTAGCTAAAAAGCGTGCAACCATCACTCGAAAGTCGGCACTCCATTTTTTTTTACAAAAAAAGCACCTCGCACGTAGACGCCAAAATATAATTCCTGAATGTCAGAATTTGCATCTATTAATTATTAGGGATTATTTTTTCTGAAAAAAAATGTTCTCTCTGTACTTTCGTGATCTGGAGAAACTCTAATTCAATTTTAATGTAACACTGGTCCAGAGAAATTATATTTTTCAAGACAAATGTACCTGTATGTCATTTCATTATGCTACCTTCCGTGGATCTACATCCTAGAGTAAGGCGTTGAATTCAACGCTCGTATCCAAATCTTAACATCTGGAGCAACCGAATGTGGCGACGTTTGCTTTTCTTTTGAAACATTTCAGAAATGACTATTTGAGCGGTCATTTATTTATTTTACGACAAAAAATTAAATAGCAACTGAAAACCATTTCACCTTCTTTTGAGCACTCCACAGGCCGTCTCACCTCAGATCACATTTCAAATTCGAATTTTTTCGGCCGTTATGACCACTTAAACAAATCAGATGCACCTTCTGCTTATTGTGGGTGATGGGGATGTAAAAAAAAAAATTTTCTAGATCCTACTAAAACCACCTCGTAACAGTTCTTTGTGGTGCACCTTCTTTCATCCTCATTTTGTCAGTGGAACAGTCACACGGAAATGCTAGAATTTTCCAAAAATTTTCCAGGGGGCACAACAACTTTATGACATTTTTTTAAATGGGTAATGCCCCATTTATATGCCCCCATGAATACGCCCATGATATTATAGCCGGAAAACTCGAAAAAGTGGGGCTCTTTCCTCTAAAAGGGGCACAGCTCGCTTGGTTTCTAAATTGTCTGTGTTGTATTAGAAATTTCGCTGCATCTTTTCCGACTAGCGAAAACAAACAAAACAAAAAAGATAGCAACATTTATCCGTTGTTAACTATTTTCTTCCTAAATAAGACAACAAGCACATCTGTGGATTTGAGACCCAATGGCTTTACCAACATCAACGACACCGTCGCTGACTGCTTTAAAGGTTCACACTCCAAGACTGACCATCTAGATAATTTCCGTGATGGACCGACGGGTGAGTGTATTTTCTGTTTATTTAACACGTATCGTTTTCTTTGAAGTTTATCATCAAAAATGAGTCAATTGCAGAATGTATTAATCTGATTGCCGGACTCATTGGTATTTCGTATTATTGAGTGTACACGTTTACTTGTGCCATTAGAGGGCGGACGAAAAAATTTTAGACGAAATCCAAATTTAATAATACTAATTGGGTAGCTTTTTATTAGCTACATTATCAGTGCCGAACCTAGGATTTTAGGTGTCTGTGGTGTGTGCCGGCCTTTCGATTCACCTCGATGATTTGAGATAACAGTATTTACAACAGTTACCCAAAAAAGTAGAGAAATTTCCCTTTTACAAGCTGGGGCCTGGAGGTACTTCGAATTTGACCCCTATTCACCTAGGCAGTCTCTGTATTGTTAACTTTGAATTAAATAAAATACCATGACTTCATCATGCCTGTCATATCTTCTATGATGTATTTGTTAAAGTCACCAAGGACGTGTAGGGAGGGGGGGCCAAATTTACAAAATTAGTTGCACTTTCAGGCCGTATTGCATACTTATTTTGCGTAACCCTGTCGGAACTTAAAATGTCGCGGTCGCCCATTACGCACAGAACTGATTGGGATCAATCGAACAATCGGTTTTTGTGGCACGATAGAACTGACTTAAAGGCTTCTGGTTACTTTGACCTAATACATCTTATAACGACGTTATACAAGTTAAGGGTCTTAACTTTCTCTCACCTCTCTGTCTCTCTCTCTCGCTCTCTCTGTCTCTCTCTCGCTTCTCTCTCACTCTCTCTCTCTCGCTCTCTCTCTATCTCTCTCGCTCTTCTTCTCTCCGCTCTTCTCTCTCTCTCTCTCCGCCCTCTCCGCTCTCCTCTCGCTCCTCTCCTCGCTCTCTCCTCCTCGCCTCCTCTCGCTCTCCTCGCCCTCTCTCTCTCCGTTTCTATCTCTCCGCCTCTCCTCTCGCCTTCTCCCGTTTCTTCGCCTCGCTCTCTCTCTCTCGCCCTCTCTCTCTCTCTCTCTCTCTCTCTCCCCCGCCTCTCTCGTTTCTCCTCGGCGCCCGCCTCCTCCTCCTTTCTCTCCTCTCTCTCTTCAACTCTCCAGTGACAAGGCCTGCATTGTTTCAGAACCCGGCTGATGATCATACTTAAATGATCAAAGAATAATTAATATCAGTGTGAATTCCATTTTTATAGTCCATGCATGGCATACATTACTCTGGTGTTTCGTTAGTCGAATAGTCGAGCCAGTTGTATAATATTCATGTCTGGGTATGTTTTTTCTCTGAGTCGTTATTTGTTTCTTTGTTGTTGTTGTTATTGTTGTTTTTGTCTTACGTCCAGTTTCACTCGTGTATTTTGTGTATAGTTAGATTTTTTACACTGTTGTCAATCACTTTCACTTGATACATCACGTCACTGATGTTTTATTTATCTGGTCTACTATTTATTTATCTGTTGAGTCAGGCCGAACATATCAAATTTACCCTGTTTTCGTGCTTTTCGAGATGTACTTTATTTTAGTTTTTATTTTTATTGCAAACTTGGTGATAAAGAGGCCAGCAAACACACTATAAATAAATACATCACATATTCCAGACTAACAACACGCGCACCACAACTCCACACAAAATGCGACGACATTACTAATAAACACAAAAACAAAAACAACTACATAAACATAAACAGGAGCCTGCTTGCAGACGTAAGGAAAGCATGACTCTTAGAACATTGTGTCAAAAAGGACTTCCAGACCAAACCATTTCGCCCTAGCTGAAACTGAAAAAAATGTCAGGTAATTAACAAGGTTCAGACAAAGATTGCGATCACAATAAAAGCATCTCCGGGAACTTCCGCCGCCGCGCGGCAAATTTGCTGGCGAACAAAATAGATACTACAACTTACCATGCGCGCCTGTAATCTACGGAGTGGACTTTTAATTTTCGATATTGTGTGGGCTTTGTATAATAACAGATATCAGGCATTTTGTCCATTATAATATGGGGCTTGTGGCTTTTCATATATTATGTGTACATGTGGCTTCACACAGATACACCTAATGTGACCCAGATACTATGTATATGTGACTCCATGGTGGATAACATCCTATAGTGTATCAACAGACATCCGGACATAGTTACTATGTGGCTTGTAATCCACGGATACGCTTTATAGGCTTTTGATTTTAATTTATACTATGTGTAGATAACCCTCGACAGATACTACTATGTAGGCCTGCGGCTTTGCAGATATTATGTACACTCGTCCACACCTAGATGTGGGCTCAGCATGCATATTCGGGCTGATTTTGGATAACAAGTCTTGCACGCCACTGCATTATATTTTTAACTGGGAAAGAACTATGTGCTATTGATACATTTATAATCTTCCAAAATGTAATGAGATGCACAGCAAAAAAAGTAAATGTTTTTTCAACATCACTTTTTTATGGTTTATGATTTCAGCAACCTGTGATCTGTGTACCCTCTTTTATATATCAATTTTTTTTTTCACACCCACACTATAGGCGTGAAACAACCATTTTGCGTAATTGTAGTTTGGCGTTTTTTTCTGTACAATTAATCTTTTTATGCGGGTATAAGACTTTCTGAGATCAGCTCAAGGACGACTTTTAATTGTTTGACGTTTTCTACTTGCGCGTTTATGAGCAACACAAATCCGGGAACGAAGCGTTACTCGCCTTGCCCATCATCTACATACATACGTAAAAAACGGTTCATTAAGTGTCATGGTCTTTTTTGTGAATATTCATTTTAAGGTTTGATAGAGTTGGTTATAGACAGTGCTATAGTCGTTTGTCTTAAGTTTAGCTGAATTCTTTTTTAATGATGGTGTTATTATATTTAAGGATTTTGATGAGGGCGTCGTTGAAACGGCAAAACACAAAGGCACGATCGTTAGTGAGCGTTAGTGTGCGTACGCTTGCCTCTGCGATCATACCTACGCGACAGGCCGTCGACCGCATCCTTCCCTTTTATCAAAAATATTGAGGCGCTGAAATGAATATTTAATGACTTGTATGAGAAACCTTTTAATTATATATACATATCCACGCTCTATGCATTGTTTCTGATAATTTTACATTAGGTCATAACAATGTGATTTTATTTTTTATTTTAAAAACGGCTTACTTTATCTGTGTCTACCACCCAAAATTTCCATTATGTGGTTCTGTCAGATAATAAGTGATTCTAAACCTAGTTGTTGGAAGTTTTTATTTTTTTTTATATTCATGGCACAGGCCAGATTTAAGTCATTGTTGACCTAGATTCGCAATGGTGTTTTTTCCAAAAATTACTGAAGAGTACTCCAAAAATGTTTTATTCAACCACATATTGCTATCACCCTGAAGATTTTCTGACTGTTTGTATCGATGAAGCATGTTTGACTAAAATTTTCAGGTCATGACTCCCGGGGCCGTGGTGTTGAGAAAGGCACTAAAAATTGTCCCTTCTGTGTTTTTGCAACGTCACTTCACCAAACAAGCATACAGTGGGGATAAAAATGTTGGGGGAGGGGGGCAAATAAAAATACAAAAATACAATTGTGCTTGAAACTGTTACATGTATATATAATAAATATACGAAAAATGTAATAGTGTCGAGTTAATATTTATAAAAATAACAAAAGAACAGTAGACCTAAAAAATAGCAGACATTATAATATTTTCAAAAATTAATTTTTGATTATAGAATAAAAAAATATATTTGTATTTATTTAATTTAATTATTTTTTTATTTTTGTTAGTCATAGGAGGCCACGGCTCCCCAACCCTCACTCGGGTCGGCTGTGTTAATTGGCTGTCTCCGAATTTACAAATATGGAATTGATCTTTTTTGGTGAGAATCGGTTTTACAGGTCATTGTAGGCCCAGGTGGTAAAGTCCAGAGATCGCCGAAATAGCGTGGCGCTTTTGGCTTTGGGTTGTCTTAGTCGGCATCACTCAGGCCCGCAGGATTAAAAAGCCGGGCATTTTCGCGCGAAAGTTGGGAGGGGGCTGCCGAGATCTAGACACTTTGACGGGGTCTCATTTTCATTGTTGAAAATTATCTAGAACAAAAATAGTTTGATTATTTAATGATGTATTACTCCTAAACTTGCGACTCAACGTAATTTCTGTTTCTACCCGCTTTGTGTAGTATAAAGAAATGCAAATCAAAAATTTTTAAAATGGAGTGCCGGCTTCTAGCTTCGCGAGGAGTTCCATATTCGGAATGGCATTTTAGCAATCGATTGTTTATTATTAATTAGAAATATATAATTTTAACCACGCTGCATGGCATGTTGCAGTTTTTACTACAAATAATTTAAATATAAAGAGTTTTAATGATAAAATGATTGAGGGCTGCATTTCTGCTGATTCCTGTTATAAATATTGACCAATGGCGGCTACACAATTAATAGATACCTGATTACACATCACAGTTTAACGTATAACCCGAAAAGAACGAAAGATGCTTGAATAAGTTTGCTATTTGTGTGATATATAAAATACTGAAAACAAAGAACAGACAACAATAATAGTCGCACACCAATTTAAAATAAAATTAATTCTGCTAAAAAAAGAAAAATTTGCAAATTAAGCAGATCACTAGAAATCACGAGTTTTTTGCAATTTATGTTTTATTATACATATGTATAAAAAATGAAGTCAGAAGCCAATGTTATTTTATTAATCTCTATTTAAGTTGTTAGTCGTCCTCAGAAGACACATATAAAACCACATCGTTGTTGCAACACGCCCATCGACAGAATTTCGGGCCTCTGCTGCCATTAATATTTTAAAAAGTTACCGGTTTGCCATTTGCCGCGCCAAAGCCGGTCAGTTGACATTGGCCCCCCTTCCCCCCACTCGCCGGGCACTCGTTACAACTTATTATTATACGCTTCGTCTGCAACTGTTTAGCCAGCCCCCGCAGCCAAGGGAGAGCATCAGCGTGCCCCTCGCCAGGGTGTGGAGTGCCCTCACTTAAAGAAAGAGGAAAAATAAAGAAAAAGTAAAGGCCTCCTTACGCACCTCCCCGCTTCGTTTCTGACCCGCCAGCCTTACCTAAAAATGCTTCAGCATTCAGATTGTCTGTTAAATCTTTCAAATGCAAGCAGGAAAAGATGCGCTTAGGACGCTTTTGTAACATTGATCTATTTATATGGGGTGAGCATTTGTAGTTAGTGCTGTTGAAGCATTATCGCCAATGCTGCCCAGTGACAGAAGTGAACTTCATAAGATCCACTTGATGCCCAAAATTATATAAGCTATAGGCCTATATGTAAGTATATATAAATAGCCCGAATGATCGCTAAAATATAACCCTTTTCAGTTTTTATTATTATTGATTTATTAAACAAAAATGATTGATGTTTTATAGTCAGTTATTAAATTTTGTCAAAAACTCAAATCATGCACGGGGCCCGCGCTCCCTCTATTTCCTCTTAAGTAAAACAGTTCCATTATGGTGTATATGACCTTATATAAAACACATTAGTTATACTTACAGATAGGGACGAATGACACCGCAGATTAGGGCCTAAGTTTACCTAGCCTTGTTTGGTTATGTTTGAAGCAGGCTGCTATCTGTTGTTGTTAAGACTGTTCGTTTATTTTTCTATATACAATCTTGACCTGTGATGTATTTGTTTCATTCATATTTCTTTTTTTAAATCTGTAGGTCATTTCATGTATATTGAAGCTTCTTGCTAAAGGAATGCCATTTTATATTCACCTTTATGAGAATGCGAAGAGGTGTAGACTTTTTCTTATCACATGTTTTTTATAAATATATTATAGCACATATCTCACTGTTGTAAAAATGTAAAAGTCTCAAATATTTAAAAATGTATATTTATTTTTAATAAATTAAATTACTGTATTAAAAAAGAATAAATTTTGAAAAAAGGGAGGGCATCATGAATGTAATTGCAAACTTTAAATTAATAGCTGTAGAATAAGCTGTACACACAATGGGCCTATATATGTTGCAAGTTGGGTACAATTACATTGAAAACATACCTGTTATTGACCCACAAAGTTCGAAAATGTATTATAAAATCTCACTTAATTAGATATTATTTTTATATTCATAAATTTACTATTTCTTACATCTACACTAATTTATCAGCTTAATACGATTACATATTTTTGTATGCTGCTGCAGAAAATTCAGTAAAAACACGTAGCATATGTTGCTCACAGGCTTGGTATTTTGAACTATGTTAATAGTGGAGCGTTTCTTCCAAACTTTAACCTTGTTAGCAGGGGGGATATGGCTAGACTCCTCTTCTAAATTGAAGCTACAATTCTTGTGCCATATTTTCATTACTTAGTTGTTTTTTTTTATCTTTTATTTTGTCGTTTTTATATTTATTGTTTTTTTTTAATAGTTAAAATTGTTTTATCTAAACTGAATAACTTTTTGATTTTCACAGGCAAGAGGAGATGTATTGAGTGTCTGTTCGAGAGCATGGCGTAATCAGGGAGATTTGTAGGTCCAATGCCATTTTTCATACCTAGCCATGTCGTTATCAGTATATTGTTGCACATGTAAAATATGACTGAAAATAAAATTTATTTCGTTTTGATAAAAAGAAACCAACTAATTAAGTCTAGAATATAAAATTTTAAATGAGATAAATTAAAAAAACAGAATAAAAAGAACATTTCATAAATTTAAAACAACCATAGGAATATTTCAGTATATAAAACAGTTTAAACAGTGTGTGCAGTGCCTACATACAGGATGTAAGGACTGAAATCAGTCTTATAATATATTACTTCGCAATAATTATATATAATAGTCACTGTTACAAGGCGAAGCATAATAAGTGAATGTCCTGCACTTCAATAAAACGACTATATTGCTTATATTCAATTCATTTTTTAAAGCTTAATATTATCATTGATATAGACGTCGTCATAAGAATTTTATTCAATTTAAATTTTTAGTAGTGACCTAAAATATTTATCTGACCAGACAGTACGTGGATAAATTCATAAACCTGAAAGGCTTGTCGTTTTATCTTCAAACAACTCATTTAATTTTAAAAAAAATTATGTGGATATTCACTGCTGTGGCGGGAGAAAAGTCTTATGCTTTCATTTGTTTTTTACTGTATTTTAATTTCTGCTTTTTATAAATAAAGCATTGAATGCACTTCACTTTTTTAAGCTTGTTTTTCAGATCGCTTCCAGTATTACAGAAAATTATTATCATTGACGATGTCAGTACAGACGGCAATCTAACCGTTGATGTAACACATCCTGAACAAGTTGCCATATACGAATCATACGTACACCGAAAGTAGTCACTACTCGGAAATAAGAAAATAAAAAGCATGAAAAATTAAATCCATTCACAATAATGAGCATGCTGTTCTTATAAATTTCAGACTGGCATTTTGTCACTTCATCAAAGATTAATGAAAGATTTAGCTAAATCAATCTTTTGATTATTACAACTTTTTTTGGCGGTTAATCTTATCTTATTGAAGGAAAATTACTTTTATCTAATATGACTTACTTTAAAAATTTGCCCCCTTTTAAGATTAATTGCTTTAATAGATTAAAAATAGAATTTAATCTTATAAAGAATTTATATATAAATAAGTTGTTACATAAATAGAATGTCTTTCATTTTCTAATACTATGTCCACAATAAGAAAAAGGATATTACTAAAGTTCAAAAGTAAAAGATGTTATTGTAAATGCAGGTGGACTTTATATTTGATTTTCGCCATTTTTTTAAGTTTCATCAAGAACTCTTCAAAGTTCGTTAAATGATCGGCTAACATTTATTTATTCATTTCGTTTTTGTGAATAAACATTTGTGCAATTATCCTATTGACATCATAGTTTGATAAGTTTAGATGAATGTTTATGGTATAAATTATTATCAAATTTAGCTTCTGCATATAGTTATACTTGTTTAAAGAAGAACAAAAGTTTGTACTTCTCTAGATTTTGGTATTGCGCAACAAAATATTGCTAAAATATTTTTATTGGATGTCAAGATAAATTATTTGTTGTATATTTGTTTAAATACAAAAATTCCATAAACGTAGACATAGGTAAATGGATGTCGTTATTCCCTATGGTGTCATATACAACATACTGACTGCGTCTCTAATCCTTAAAATACAAATTATAATTTTATTAAACAATAATCACCTTTATATTTATATCAAAGCACATATAACTAACTTTATTTTTATTTTTTTTAATTATCAGGTTTTTATTTATTTTTATAGGCTCCCACTATTTGATACATTTTATAAAAAATCCAAAAATGTTTAAAAAGCACAATCTCATAAGAGTTAATTTTCTCTGATGGTTTTGTATCTATTAAATAACTTAATGTGCTCGCATTACTTGAAAGGATTTTTTAATATTGGTTGTTGTTGCCTTTTTTATTGTTGTAAAAGGTTGATTTCAACAATGTAAGCATTCATTATTCCTATAAAAATGTTTTAGATTTGTAGTGAGTGCACTAGTTAACTGGTGCTATAATAATTATTGATAATGTGTGTATGTTTTAATTCTAAAATTAATGGTCAAAGTAAACTTTTGGTTTATTAGATTTCATTAATTTTTTATTATAAGGATAGATGGTAGTATGCTTTAGGTAAAATAGACAACATATTATCACTTTATTTATCAATTAATCATCAGTCTCTACCAGTATCAAAATAATTTATTTTATGATAGGTGACTTTTCATATTTGCCTACTCCATTATATTAAAGAACCTTTTTTCACAGAATATGCTGTAACACAACATAAATGCACACAGTCTGAATTGTTACTTATGCTCACCCACCTAGAAAAGGTGTTTTATAATAGTAAAAAAATATATTTAGACTAAAAAGCCCATCATTTGTTAGTTATTTTATCTGCTTGCTTCAAAGCTATTTTCTGAGTTCATGTAAACAGATTACATTTTTTCCTTTTTTGTGTAAATATTTACATCCAATTCACAAAATAATGCGTCTATTTTACAGTTATCCACCTTGTTTTCTAAACCATCTTAGTACCCGAAGTGTAAATAATGAAATACACTTTTATGTTCACAGCACGTATCTTAGATTTGCATTTTATTTTTAAATACTGATAAAATCAATAGTTAAAAAAAGATTTAATTTTTTTACATTATTAAACTATTGCATGCAATGATGTTAGTAAAACAAGTGAACGCCATCTCCCAAAATGATTGAGATTATTTAACTTTTGCCAGGCCATCGGGAGGATTGAATGTTTTTTTAGATTAATATATCAGGTGTTGTGTATTTCATTATCTATGCAAGTAGCACACATAACCAGTTAGTTCACTTGTGTCTTATCACCAGGTTTTTCTCTTTGGACTATTTTTAATTTAGCTTTTATCAATTTTTAATTTATTATTTATAAAATGAGAGCCACATTTAGCATTTCCCCTTGCCACTTTACTCGTTATATGCGTTCCTCAAAATAAAGTTTCAGTTTCACTTCCTTTCCAATAAAGGTATACCACTCAGGCTTTTAATAGTTTGTAAACATGATGAGTATTTCTATTTAACTTAAAAACTATGTCCATAAAAAGCAGGAGACTGTTTATTTCTATAATGGATTTTAATTATCAACACCACAGTGGTTATGTCACACGACAGTAATTCAAAATTTTTATGAACACAGTCAACAAATCAATTAACAAAACAAAGTAGAAAACACCAATAAATTCTGCAATGGATGATTTTGCAAATTTCATCTATTTCATGTGGCTCGCGACAAATCTTTTTAGAATAACAGACTCTAAACACTGACAAACTACAATTTTCTTCAATTTTAATATTTTCATAGGAAAGTGAAATTTACAAAAATAAAATAAAATAAAACACTGGGAACATAACAGAATAAATGTAACACGTCAAGTTTCTAAAACTTTAATTTCACTCAAAATGTTTAATGTTATTATTGATAAACTATGCTCGGAATGATAAATTAAAAAAAAAAACAAAAACAAAACCAAACAAAGTAAAACTGTTATAAAGAAACGTAAGATATGTTACTATTTCTGTGTGATAAAAGGTATGAGCATTGAACTCGCTTTTAGCTCGGAAATGAGCATGATAGTAGAAAAATATAACATATAAACTACAACATACACTGGAAGATTCTTATTTCTCATCATTTTTTAAGGCAAAGATAAAACCAAATAAAAATAGCTTATAGCTCATATTATGTAACATTATCTTTTTTTTATATAAAAATACGTAAAAAAATAAAATCACTATTTTTTGAAAATATTTATATTTTTGATGAAACATTTAAATTTAACATTAACACACATACACAACATCTTGTCATGTGAAAATTTCAGCAGAAAATAAAGTTATTGAGAAATAAAATTTATCCCGAATAAAAAAACTTTTTTTTATATTTGCACCGAATTCAAGTACTAAATATTTAAAAAGGTTTGCTCCTAAACAAATCCATGCATGTATAATGTGAACAAAATATATAATTTATGCAATCCGTAAAAAAAGACACAACTCAAAATTATGTTCACAAAGTTTCGATCAATTTTATTTATTTTCATCTACAGTCTAAAAAAAATGGTAACGATTTTATTAGTTATAGTGCCTAAGGTTTTTAAAAAAATATTTTTAAGTCGCAAAAATTTTACATATTAGCTTTTTTTTTTTAGGATTTTTTAAAATTTAAAAAATCATTTGAATTTATTTTTAAAATAATGCTTATTGCGCAAGTGGAATTGATTATTTTTTTTCTGATGAGTACAGACTACTTTTCTTAGAGAATTAATCTGAGGTATACATATGCAATAACACAGGGTACAACTGATAATTGCATTTAAACAAGGAAATTTATATACTCAAGTCATGTTTTTTTTTGCTGACTCATTCTTTATAAATATATATATGGATTGAAAATCTTTTATAAATACAAGAAAGGTGTTCAATTTAATTTGATATTTTCAACTTTCTGAAACAGCTAAAGACTATTTAGTAGAAAATTTATTTGAAAAAAATATTAATATATTTTGATCCTAAATAAAATTTTTTATGGAGTTTGATATAGACTGACTTATCGATTTATTTTGAACAAACATATGAATATTTTCTTTAATGTTGTTAACATTTAAAATATTTTTTTTAAACTTTAGTATCAATATTGTAATACAATTATTGTATTATTTATAACATTTCAAAATTTTAAAATGAAAAGAATAAAAAGCCAATTTTTTTTTTGGGATTTTAAAGCGAAAAAAAACACAAAAATTTTCTCATATGGAATGCCGATGTTTCAATTAGGGTAGTAGAAGGAGGTAAATATTTTATAAATTAAAATTTTACTTTAAAATGGTAGTTATTTTTTTCGGAATTTTGACGTTTTCTGAATATGATTAATTCATCACACAAACGCCAATGCCTTACATATGAATATGCTTTTAACGATCAAAGTTTCAATCGTCAGTTAAATAGTGACTTTAAAGTACCATTTCACTGATTGTTAAAGAAAAAAATTTCATTTTGATGAAAAACTTTCATTTCTCAATATTTAAATAATACTAGTGAAATACATTTTTTTGTAATAAATGCTTTTTTTTACATAACGAAAAAAAAATAGTTAAACACTTTTTTAAATATAATTAAAAAAAATAAACACGTTAAAGCCTAAATTATGACCAATATTACACAGTAAGCCTTGCATAGAGATATCTAATTTAAACAACTTTTTGATATATCAAAACATATTCTATTTTTTTTTAATGTTACAATCGAAATAAATTAGTTGTTGTTTTCAACAATAAAGATAAATTATTTTAATTCAAAAAATGGTGTTAAATTTGCCAAAGAGACTAATTAGTAGTTTCTTTTTAATTAAAAAACAGTAAATCTTAGCGACTTTTTAAAAAGCTAGAAAAAAAATGAAGATTGTGCGTAAGAAAATGGAATTTTTAGAAATATACTTATTTTGAACTTTAAAAATATAAATCAAAACCACTATTTAATTAAAAAATGAAATAGATGATACGAAAACTTATTTGTATATAAATTTAGCAGAATTTCTTTTTTATATAAGATCAACTTTTAAAAAGACAAGCCCAGCTATTTATCATTCGATAATCTTTTATTATTTCAATTCTTTTCATTGATCTATTTTAAAATGCTATCAGCTCAAAATAAAACAATAAAAAAATTGTTAATGATATGTCTCATAATAAAAACCACAGAAACTATTTAAAACTGTAGATTTGTTTAAACAAAATATCGCATCTAGATTATTATATGAATCATGATAAATATTAAAAAAATGGAATACTTTTGTAAACACAGATATAGACCTATTTATTTTTATTAGGATAAAGGTAGAATAATCTGATATACAGTTGTCACAGCAATATAAAGTTATAGATTAATTTAACACAATAAGAGGAGGTTAATAAAATAATGTATTTTTCTTTACTACCACAACTACGCACCTGCACTCTTTACTTCAAATAACATAACCATTCTAGTGCATTCGTCATAGTAGCACCCCAAATTTCACTTCCAGAAAAGAATGCTAATTGTTTGTTTTTTACAGATACACTTCTACTTACAATTAGATAAATACACATAATATCATCAAGAACAAATAAATTTGCGTTTCCAATTCTGATAGCCGTGGAAATCTGTCGTTCACTATCACAACAGTAACACATAGTGAAACACAATCTTCCCACACAATGCTAATGTAATACATTGAGCGAAATGCCAAATAATCAAAATAATATCCTGGGACTTCCCTCCAACCAAATAACTTAAAATGTATCCTATCTAATTCCAATGTTCAATTAGTAATATTCATTACTACAAATAATGGCAATATACCGGTAACGAAAATTTACAATAAATTTCAAATAACATAACAATAGTTATGTTCATTCTGCAATCGTTTAGAAAATTTTAAAGGTTACTCGTTTTCCAAATGTTTCTTGATGCCGGTTCTGTCATTTCAAGCAGATAATCTTTTCACTCAAATCTCCCAAAAAAAGAGCACACTAATAATAACTCGTGTAGGCGCATCTGGTGGTAGCAACACTCCACGTTTGGCGCTTTGATTTGTATTTGTTCCCGTGCTTTTAGCGAGGTAGTCGGAACGAATATAGGCTTTTTAACAGGTGATGACTTCGCGGTGTTTTGTAGACTAGAGTAGCAATTGATAGAGTATTTGGCTAAATGAAATAATACCACGTTCATGTAGATGATGTGGTTTGGCATTGCTCAATGCTATATTGCTCTTTCCACGCTGGCCAAAATAATTTTTCCAAGCTGATAGTTCGTTGAATAAGTAAATATATTTACGATGAACTCCAATGAAGATAATACATATTTCACGCTTTTATGAACTCGTTACACTCATAGGCTCCAGTACTTTATCTCAAGGGATATCCCACACGTCTTGTATCAGGTTCTGAATATTTGTACTGTCAGCTCTGAATTTGACGGAGTCTGGCCAACGCTTCAGATATCTTAACGCTCCAACGTCTGCTTCTCCTGTCAATTCAAATGTTTCTTGATCTTGGATGGGGTGTCGTTCATGACGCTCTTCACCTTCTGTATCTTCTCCACCTTTCTGTTGTGTTGTCTTATCTGTCGCATACCCTACGATAGTCGCTCATTTGTCACTTCTGATTATCTGTATACTCAATCGATGACATCTCCTTTTTCCTATTTTCTGACATGACATCACCTTTCATAATACTGTTGTTTTCATTGCATTTCTTTGAGTTTCGGTCGGCAATTTTCGGCGCCTGGCCGACACCTGTATGATGTTGTTGCCACAATGTAAATTAAAGTGGGTTGCGCATCACTCTTATGCCTTATTATCAAATAGCGGGCCGTATTTCTCCAACACACAGTTTAATTCTCCAGAGAGAAGAATGGGAACATAATCCAGTTGGGCACGCTTCAGCCCCCAAAGCTCCATGACATAACCCTCGTTAGGTGCCACGTGTGCATACCGCTACCGCCTACTCCCTGCTGTGGTGCACCTGTGTCCCGGTAGAATTTTAACCCTTCTTGATCGCCGGAATTAGGGTCCAGGATAAACCCCATTTTTCCCCGACGCATGATTTCAGTGAACACTATGCGTAACCGGGTGGAATTGCTTGACTCGGGTTGATATGTTTTTGCCACATTCTCTCGGGCACTGTTCCCACATTTCATGTGCTCGACACAGCAGTTCTACTGCTGCCGCAGATGACTCCCATCCACGTGCACAGTAACTGATCTTAGACCCTTTCTGTTCCAGGTCGCAGCTGTGATCATTTCCCACAATTAAAACAGACACGGTTCACTGGTTGCCACTCTACTCTACATGCCTATCGCTTTGCAGTTTAAAAGATTAGCAACAATTTCTTCAACTCCTGTTCTCCTCTGGGTGGGCCGCGCGCATTGCTGACAGCAATTTACTGCCATCGCCAAATGGCTTATTTTGAGAAATGCCATTGCTACCAGATCACATGACTGGTAAATTTTGTCTCGTAGAACAAGATCTCGTAAGAGCACTCAGATACGTGCACCCACCTGCAAATATTGCCGAGTATACGCGGGAACGATCCCTGGTTGAGGTGGGGCTTCATGGAATTCTGCGCTCCCTCTCCGTCAGCCTCAACCTGGTAGCTAGACTCGAGACATCCTATCATAAATCCTCCATTGTGAAAGACATGCAGGCTTGAAGGGGCTTTTTCCTGAGAAAGTTATACAGAAATTTCCACATTTTTCTGCATTTAGTTCTCTTGAATCAGCTTGCAGGTAGGCACAATCAGTCTGGCCTGTTCACATTCTGTAGTTTTCGCCTCCACAGATACGCCGCCAGCCTCGCCTCTGATATCTTCTCTACCTCTTACATAGTTTTCTCTGTTCAATTTCTCACTTTACCAAATTTCCCTCCGCTTTTTCATCTCAAATATTGCATTTCAATAGTAAATCCACTTCTCAACTCTCACCTTGCAGTTCTAATGACATCCCTTGACGGCAAAATTCAAAAACAAAATCATCTTGAGATTTGGGATCCATGTTAACAAAGTAACGCAGGATACCTAAAAGTTTAATTTCATACGTTTAATCTAAATTTCCAATAATATAGTTATAGATTACCCTAACACAATAAGAGAGGTTAATAAAAAGGTCGATTCTTTCTTTTTATAACAAGATTCTCCTTTTCACAACTATTTCGCTTTAGTGCACTGTCATATTTAAGTCAAAACTTAATTTAAAAAAATTTATCATGACATCATAATCTATTTATATTGATTATTTTTGCAGTATTGTACATCAAAATACATAACATTAGAGATTCATTAGAATAAATAATTTCCACCAAGTGAAATTATGAATACAATTGGGTTCAAAGAATTATCAGCTTTCAAAAAAAAATAAAAAGTAAAATAAATTTAAATCTAAATATAGTAAATAGCAAAAAACATATATTTAAAATGACTAGACAGGTTAATAGCAAGTGACAAGCAAATTCTTTGAACTCAAGTTTTGAAGGATATGTTCTTATATATAGACTATTTCTTTAAAATAATCCTTCAAAACCTGCGAAAATCATCGTTTAAACACTGTTTTTACCAATGAAAATAATTCAACTTGGAAATATGCAACAGCTCTCGTGATTAAATTGATTTTCTTTTAATTGTTAAAAAAAAACAGATGGTGGATTATTTTCTACCAATTTTTAATGCAAACATTCTAGGTGACCTATTATCTTTGCTTCTGGTAACTCATACATCCGCCCTTTTTCTAAAAAAAATTTAATAAATGTAATAATTATGTCTCAACATATTTGCAAAAACATAGATTACTCACAATGTATCTGAAATCTCAGTTTTTTTTATTATAATACTATTATTTAACATGACATGTATTACAATACTAATTTTAAGTACCCATAAAATTATAAAAATGTTCATTTTGCTTACAGATCCTTCTTTGCATTCGAAGTCAAAATTTAATTGAAAATTTTTCATATCATGATTGTCTGGGCAAAAAGAAAAAGAGAAAATGCCTTACTGATTCAACTAAAAAATGATTTCCACGGTAAAATAAAATAATATTTTATTTCGAATTACATGTAAAACCCTACCTGCTAAATCTCCAGTTTCGCAGCGAGACACACTCAAAATAATATCCTAAAGGCAACTTTAATTTCGAAACAGTAAAGCTTGTGCCACCTCTGTTGAAACCTTATAGTTTTTTTAAACAGATGTAAAATCATAAAACACTCCAATTAATGGTTTAACAAATGCCAAATTTAATAAGCAAGAAAATAATTGTAATTAAAATCATGAGTTCAGTTTTAAATTTCAGAATTTTACTCTACATAAACCAGTTCTGAAAATACAAAAAAAAGCACACTATGTAAGCATTATTATATAGTAGTTCACTACGGTAATAAATATTACTTAGTAACACTTTAGAAACAGGTGGATAATAAGACAAATTAAAAAACGGACACCACTTCGTAAAGGGATCTAAACTCAACAAATTTTGTGGTTGACATTTTGCAGACAAATGGCGTTAGTTACCTTATTACATGTATACTACAATCTAGTAGGTTACATTTAAAAAAAAATTCCACAGAAATTCTGACGACCAATTTGAGAAAAGAAAATGTATATTATTAAACTCGGCATTTTCAAAACAAGTTAAATAGAGTCATTATTGCAATCTTAAAAACACTAAATCAAGAAACATAAAGAATACAATTTATAAAAACACTAAACCTTTCAATGGTCGTGAAAAAATGTCATTACCACAGTAAGTTGTTCAGTGTTTCCATCTACTCTGATAGCCAAATAGGTATTTATAATTTCTTATAGTCCGAGCCGCGAGTTAGCAAAGGAGGCGCATCTACCATGGTCATATTTATGGTTCCATTGCTGACCATTGCAGATATAAGGATGATTATGCTATGGAAGAGTTTTGAACAAAATATACATTATTAAATATTGATTAGAAATTTTAAATCTTAAAATATTTTTTTAAAACAAGAATAGATTTCTCCATTATTTATTACTGACTCAAATGTGCTGCTATAGAAGTTACAGTATTCGTCAGTGTTTTTGTAGTTAAAGAAAAATTCAATGCAAGGCGCCAGCAAACGATTGCGAACTGAATATTGATTGAAAGTTTATATTCATGTTACTAAATCCGCATCCAAAGCACTGATGAAAGCAAACATTGTATTTAAAAATATTCATTGTATGTTGAGACACGGTACTGACGAAAATCAGAAAAAGTTATGTAGCGAATAGCAAAATTCTTGTTGGCATACTGTTGTGAATAATCTGAGCAAACCGCATCATGAATTTCCCGATATATATTACACCTGGTGCTCCTCTTATCATCTTAGTAAATGTGTGGTTATATAATGAAATGAGTTCTGTCCCTCGCAATAAACCCTGATGAACATTTAATAGATCCACATTTTTTTTTGTTGCTCGGAAATGACTACTTCTTTTTTTTTTCCTATTTTAACTACATTTTTATAGATTGCCAAAAGAAACAAAAAATTTGTGTTGTTTCAAATAATATTAATTAGTTTGAAAGTTTATTACATATATATCTATTAGAGACTTAGGTCCACTATATTTATTGTGAAAAGTGAATTTTGCCATTTTTTAGCCCTTACATTTGTAACTTCTATTTCTATTTTAGACTTAATATTGACTTTTACATCACGTGTACATTTAATGAAATTTTTGATTTCAAGCATCCATGTGGCAATAAAAACAATAAATGAACAAAAGTTCACCGGTAATCATCATGGACTAACTGGAAAACTGTAATCGACATATCGTCTACAGACATGAACATAATATTTATATTGTAAACATGCCACTATGAATTCAAGCTTTATTGTAGACTTTCATTAAAATATATAAAAATGAACACAGAAAACAATGTTTTCTCGTTATGACAAAATGGACTTTAGCAGCTAATGTAACTGCTTCATTAAGTCCAATGTTACATTTCTATGTAAAGAGAGAAAATCACACGACACTACACATGTGGTTCACATTGCTGTAAGTTATCCATATAAGTCCACAAAAAGGGTCAACAATCCTGAAACAAAACAAAAAATGAAATAATCACATTTTGCACAATTTTAATTTATCGCAAAATGAATTGAAAACAACTACCATGTTATATCCTGTTACCAAACAGCAAAAGTCGTCCAAAATCTATATTTACCACTTCCATGTATTTTTTAAACTGAACGCGAAAGCCCCAGCCGTAAGAGCCGAAATATGGCTAAAAACAGTAAAAATGTTATATTTAATATGGTGAAAAATTAAGAGAATCAAGTTTCTTAAATTGTTTTGACTTTATTTTATAAATATATATATATATATATATAATTACATAGACGTTATCTTATTTATTTTAAATATAATTATCCAATTATTTCTATAGAAATGTTACAAATTAATTTTGTTGAAATATTTCATTTCTATGATTTTAAAAGTAAGATGCTATACATATTTAAAAAGCAACTAATTCTTTTAATGCAATAATATTTAAGTTGTATTTAATGATAAATACATATATCAAAAACAATCTGTGCACTGCAGAACTCAATTAATTTCTTATCGAAAGTGTATCATAGAATATAAAGAATATCAGTTAAGCTATAGAGACATTAAGTATAGTATTTGTGATAAATTCAATATTATCTTGTTTGTTATGTGAATTCAGTAATATATATATATCTAGCGTGTGCATATTATATCATGTCTCACTTTGCATTTATTTTTTAATAAACACAAATTATACTAACAAACTAAATATAATTTCATATCATTTCTCTATAAATTCTCATCAATTGTATACTTCCTTAAATATATTGCGTGGCACTTTTATTTTATTGCCTACTAACAAATGGAACCTAAAGGTTTCCCCACTTAGTTGTTATATAAGAAAAAGTGCAGCATCATTTTATTCATCACATAAACATATTTTCAGGACATTGTTGTATTAAACTAAACAAGATTATTTACAAAATATCCATGAATGTTTTCGATTTTTTTGACGAGTTAACTTTTCAAGCATGTAGAAAGTTTTCGAAATGATTTATCAAAAGTGGTAAATTGAAAGTGTGTAAAAACTTACTACATTATTCCAAATTTTCACCCATTTTGCTTACGGTGGTCTGGAGTAAGACGAATATAGCTATTGGTCACTCATAGTATTTCCCAAAAACTTTTCATTGCAACATTTCCATTCCAGATCTCTTAGATGTCAAAGAGACATATTAAAATATTGTGCTTTAAAAAAATATTTTAATAAAGTCACCGGCGAAGTTACAGAAAATTTGGCTTGCTAATTAAATCCAAATTTATTATCTATTGCTCAATGTCTTCACATTTAAATTTTGAAATTTATTTGCTAATTGATACGACAAATAATCTTCTGACCATTATTAAAAGTTTCTATAACGATAGTTTTAAGTATACTAACAACTTTAAAACCACCGATAAGTTGAAAAATACCTTTATTAAATATACAAAATACTATACAGTGGGTATTTCAACTAATTTAATTGCCTATACGCTATCTGATCAAGTTTTCAATTGATCATCGATTTACCATATATTTTAATGGTTAATTTCCGTTTAATAAAATTAAATAAAAAATTTCCATGTACAAGAATAATTTAGTAAGTTTATTTATCAAATATGATACATACATATTCCTCACAGATATACTCAGTTCTTTCTTATTTGGGCGCAGTTAGTCCAAACCCAACCGCCGTTGTTTCTCTCTTGGGTGACTTCAATTTTAAATAATGGATAATACGCCGCAGATCAGCAACCCTATTGACATCAGCTTAATGCCAGATCTCCTTTAAATTTTTGTAAATTGTTAAATTTTTGAATTTAGATTTTCGAGGATCTTCGGAGCTTGCTCCTTCCGTTTCCTTAAATGATGGCTATTCTAGCTGCATCTCTTTCCTTCTCCCATCATTTATCCAAACTAAAGCAATCTCGATGATCATTGACATCTTTTTATTTCAGATGTAATTTTCAAGCACTCCTTTAGCGCTTGAGTCTTTCTTTGCGATATCTTAGCTAGATTGTGTTTACAGGTAGATATGTTCAAGCCGCATTGCCTGGTAACATCAGTCATTATTTGTCCACTCTCTACTTTAGTTATAATCTCTGCTTAGCTTTTTATGGTGAGCACAGTTCTGACACTCCACTTTTTTAGGTCCTTATTATTATTGTCAAATTTTCAGGGTTTTTTTATATAGAGAAAGCACATGTCAAAACCACAAAGACGCAGAACCACCACATGTTGTCCCATGTGTCGTCAATAATTTCATTCTACGTCGCCGTACGGTGCTGCCTTCACTGCTATATAGAATGATGACGCAGTCAAACGCCACGCGCTCACTCCATTTTCAGAAAATTGAGACTGATGTTGCGTTTGAGAGGCCGCCGGTCGCTTTCTCGCTTTTTAGAATTAGTTTTGTTTCGCTTATCAAACAATTCTTGTTTTGTCGCAACCAACACAAATCTTTTCTGAAAGTCCGATTTAATAAGCAGTTCGAACAGTTTCAAGCTATCACCTTACTCGTATATAAGCAAATTTAGTTAAGGGTTAGATCTTTGATCTTAGAAAAGTTAGCATAAGTCTGATTCTATAGAATTTCACGACCTTAATTGGGGAAATTTTAAACTCAAAATACTACTGTTTTCTTAATCCAAAACAGGACACTCGAACTTTCTTGTATGCTGATTACAAATGAGACCTTAACTGAAAGTAACAGTAAACTTAATTGTGTGAAGTTACCATAAAATGGGTATTTGACCATTTGAAGATGACAGTTATTGTACTTAACATCATCTTATCTTTTATGTATTTTGCCTTATATAAAATAAATATAAAATGAACAATTTTTGAGAGAGTTAAAGATGTTCATTGATATTTACTTTGAAAATAAATACTTGTCACAGAGAATATAAGGGCTCAAATAAAGCATCATCATATAATTAAAATAATTTCCAGTGAGATTCAAGAAATAAACCTCCAAAAGAAAAGAAAGTTAAGATCAATAATAACTTTCAATAAGTTTCGGTTCACGAATTTAGTGTTTAACAAAAAGCATAGTTTATAACAGTTGATTTACTATTTCAAATAACAATGAAGTGTTCGCTACTTATCCCTTTTTTACCAAAAGAAAAAACTAAATGAAAAAATAACTTTTTGTACATATGAAGTTCCATTTCACTCAATGTATTCACTCGTAACATTATTGGCATATTCTGTGTCATGTACTGCCGCACACAGTTGTGTGTTATCTTTTGAGTTTTTGCCAACTATCAACACGTGATGTTTATAGGTATAAACATGTTGTTTATTATTCTAGATATTTATAGAAAATATTGTTTATTTGTAAATTGTATTGACTAAATGAAAGGAGAGACAGACGCTGAGATGGATGGAAGGAAATTATATAAAGACTTATGTTCAGAGAAAGGAGAGAATTGAATCGGTCAGTGAAGTCATTTGAGTTCAGGAAGTTCGTTGAGGCAGACAACTGAAGTATTATCGTGGAAGTTTTGTTGATCAGTTAGTTCATTGTTAACAAGTGTTATCTGGTTGATTTATTCTGTTTATATATTGTGTCGCCAATAAATCATATGAACCATGGACAAGAATTATTCATTATTAACCAGTTTTATACAACGTCATAGTTACAACATTTATTCTTCCATCGTATGCACACATTCGAGTAAAATAATAATATCATACGCTAGATTCGGTCATCTGGACAGTAAATTGACTAGAATAGAATATAACGATTTAACGCAAAAGTGTCAAGGGAACATTGTTGTAAACAATTTCTACGTAGCAGGTCAGACTTCATACACTTTCAAGTTTATTTATAACTGTGTTGGACTGGACTATTTATAAGTACAGGAACTGTAGTAAACCGGTGCTTTATTCGAATTTATTCGAGAACAAGGACATAATTAGTATTAACTTGAGATAATTTATTTAATTGAAATTTTTGTCTACTCCTAATGTACTAATTTTTCTTTATTATATTTTTCAAATAGATTATATTCGTTTTCAATTTCTTCTTTTTATTATTAGAATTATTTATTGTCTTTTTGAATATTTTGAGTGACTTAAGGCTCCAATTTTTTAGACACAGATTTAAATATTAGTATATGTCTAAATTCTCGTAAATATGTACTTCGGTTTTTATCATTTTTATTCCTTCTTTTTGCAACATTCTTTTATCTTGTCCTAGACAATTTCAGTTACGGTTCATTGTATATGCTGTTGTTTGATGTCATATTTTTATATAGATTTGATAATATTTATATTTTGCTCCGGCATTGGATTGAAGCGTTACACACTTAAAATCATTGTAAAACAAATATATAACATGGACGACGTTGTAAATAGATTCCTGAGCTAGAAGTTATATAGTATCAATAGACTGGAACATACAGTTTTAAACTATGCTCAAGGATTGGAATGATGAAAGTTGGTTTTAATTATGCAAAAAAAGAAGAAAAGACGTTTACGCCAAGGAAGAGAGTTGTTATTGCTTTTTTGCTTTCAAGAGGAAAAAAAGAAGAAAAGACGCTTATAATTTTTCCCGTGTTTTGTTAATAAACAGATCACAATAATTTTCCAAGTATTAAAAAATGGCAGAAATTTCCGATTTTCATGAAACATTCACAATTGATGAGAACTTACCAAAAAATGACAACTCAGTCACAAACTTTAAAACATAAAATAATCACAATTATTTAGTTTTAAACATGGTGATAGACACTTTTTTTTTCTGTCATACGAGACACAGTTTGCAATATGCAAAATAGATAAAAGGACTGGGCAATTTATGAAGCCACACTAAAGAATTAATAAGTTGCTTTGAACAATATCAAAGGTGAAGCTGAAGACTATGATGTTGTAAAAAAATATATTTCGCAGCATTATAATAAAAACAGAGTGAAACATTTGGTAGAGTTCCACAATACTTTACGCTGATGAACATCCAATCAAGAAAGCATATGTCAATCAATTTCCAAAGTTTAATTGGTCTAAAATGGCAGAAATTGACTATAATAATGCAAGGCAGATAATTGAACTAATCTTAGTAGACAAAATTCTTGACACTTAGAGCATGCAGCTTTACACTACATAAAACAACAAAGTGCACTGTAAAGAAAAAACTATATCTGCCATGTCTGATTAAAGGTAGTCATATAGACACACCTTGTTTAATACAGTGCAAGAACATGTAATGTCATGCATGCCAATAATAAACAACGACACTCGGGTCTACCTGCCTAAAACATGCTTGTTATAAAAAAATATATTTTCCTAAGACTATTAAATACATCAGATTACCTATATGGTGTCCATCAGAACAGAGCATATGGAATCAATATATCCTCCAAGAATTACTGGCGCAGTTGAACGAACAACTACTACAAGGGGACATTATCAAAGAGGTCCAGCAAAATGAACAGAAACTATCACAATAGATATCAGAGAGGCAAATCGCAGGATGGTAGAAGAAATAGCATGGAAGCACAATGCACCTATCAAAGAAAGATTATCACCCATTATAAGTCCTCAAAGACGTCAAAACCGCAAGGGGTAGAACCTGCTTGTTGCAAATAGCCACTGGAAGAAAGTTAAATACTCTGGTGATTTGTCTCGAATGTTATAACAAATGTATTATATTCTCAGAGACACAGGCCGCATCTGTAGGCCGATGAGAAAATAGTTAAGGAAGAACACTTAACTAATGAAAAAAGAAGACATAAAACTGGGAAATGGGACAGGTCACATGTAGGACCGCCAACATCATATTAACACTTCATGATAACTCTGATATGAGTAATGTCGCCTCCAGTGCCATTTCCTTGATAATGTGAAATATTCAATATAAATGACACACCACAAGAAATGTTTCATGAATGGTTGGAAAGCGAAGGATATATATACTGTTAAAATACTACTAAACAATATGTTCATTAACCACAGAACACAGGATAGATTGGTGATTACATTACATATGTGATTGTGATATAATTGCGCTGATCTGAGAATAAATATGAATATAGTATTCTCAAATTATGATAAATAAATAAAGACGAGATTATAAAAATATTAAATATAATAAAGATAATTACGAATTGATTTATAGTGAACTCATTAAAAAATTCAATTCATAAAAGCTACGCAAAAGTAAACATTGCAGTCGTTGTGACAAAGATCGACATCTATAAAGAACAAAATAGCACAGCTAAACTTCAGTTCCTCGAATTAGTCAAAATGTTTTTATCTCCATATTTTTAAATATCAACCTGATGAGCCAGTGCTCATAGAGTGTATTTCATTAATTTCTGGAAACGAGCATTTCAACACGTAGAACAAGGCATCTTGCAACAGTCAACAAACTAAATATTATTGCAAAGAGATAGAGAAAGCTGTTCTCTCGTCATGGTTGCAGACACAATCCCGCTTTGAGAAGAAGCAATTAAAATGTTAGCAGAGGTTTCCAAGAAAATCAAATTAAAGAATTAGAAATACATAACTAATAGAGACATCGTCATGCTGCTGTGTCAGAAACACAATTTGGTCCAAAGCATACAGCACCACTCCAACAAATGGACAGAGCCATTTGCAATGCTTGTTATTGATATATCGACTATTTGCTTCTGTTATGTCAAATCAGGAAAACAATGATTTTTATCACATCATTGGATTCTTGCGACCAGATAGGCCATACCATTGGTTACAGCTGAATCAGTATGCACTTCCTTAAAAACATATTGTTGATAGTCGCAATATGTTCAATCCATATGACAAGATCATATAGCTCAAAGAAACACAAATATTTAAAAATATCGACTATAGCTTAATCGGGAATGATAGAAAGAAGCAAATCAGACAATAAAGACAATGTTAAGAAAAAGATAATTGAAGAATATGGACAAGAATGGGACAAATATCTCAATTCTTGTACTGTTCAGAAAAAAGATGTGAGATTCCAATACGAACAACTGGTTTATGAATTATCGTTTGGAAAAAATCCAAGAGACCACTTTAGACTACTTATAGAGAACGAAGAGCGACATACGTTTTCACATGAAATATGTCAATCAACACCAAAGAAATGATTAATCAACGCTTAACAAAATAAAAAGACAGAGGCGCACAATTAAAACAAAGTACTCAAACATAGAAACATAAAAACAAAAATAGATTCAGAAGGTGATAAGGTCTATGTATTTCTACCAGAAAGTCATTTTGCAACACTTGGCAAGGACCACATAAATTGCTGAAAAAAATTTTCAGAAGTTAATTATGTAGCAGAAATAAAAAGGGTGAAAACTCAATATATGCAATTTGAGAAAATGTTACGTAGTCCGCGTCGCGGTGAAAAGATTTAACAGTGTGACTGCAAAACATCACAAATCCATAATACTAAATGTTGATGTTGCTATTGATTATTAAATTTACCATTGGTTGTGTGCTAAATATAATAAAAATGTTGAAACCGATTACATTATTGAGGACATACCACATAGTATACAAAAAAGAATTGAAAACTATGCTTAAAACATAGTAAAAATAATTCTGGGGTGTCTATGAGTTAGTCTGTCATCAAACACAGAATACAACTCAAAATACCAACCATTGAAACTAAAGCCATATCAAATACCTATTGGGTACAGATGCTAGGAAATAAACAACTGTTGAATAGAAACATGATCAGACTCATCAATCATTACTGCGCTTTCTAGATAGTAAAGAAGAAGAATGGTGATTTAAAGGCTTTGTTGTGATTACAGGCAACTAAACAGGCCACTTTCAAAGTTGATAGACAGTTTCATTTTTTCATCATAGATGAGTTTTCTTGTAAATTTACAGTATAAAAAGCAAATATTTTTCACTTGATTTAACTATATGATTCTGGCAAATTGAAATGGGAAGAGTCTTCCAGTCAATACACTGCTTTTGTGGAGTTGGCAATGAATATTATGAATGGGAATGTCAGCCTTTTGGCCTATTAATGTTAATGTTACATCTATCCGAACCAAGTGACATACCAAATATAAGATATTATATAGATCTATAGATTTGTGTGTTTCAAAGATTGGAACATACCACACTGATATTATTACAGAAAATTATTTCAAATTCTAAGTGACACACGATAAAATATTTTAATAGGATTTGATAAAATGATTTTTAGATATCATGATTTAGTATGGTATCATAAGTAAAGCCTAATAGAGAATATTCTAAAGAAATATTAGACATAAGGATACCAAAAAAGTGCAGAGGTCAGATCTTTAATGTGAGTATAACTTCTATAGAAACGACTAAATTTTTGCTGAAATTGTTGATCCTTAGTAGTTTCTCCGACAGATACAACGTTGAATGGAATGAAACTGTCAGATAAAGACTCAAAACAAATAAAATCAATTTTCCAATCAATAATTTAAAGCTTCATAGACTCAAAAAAAAGATTGTTTTTAAAGTTGGCAACAGTTAATCCATTATGCATACGCTATTTAATGCAAGTTGTTTTCACAACAATGTTTCGTGTTGTACTTAAGCAGGAAATAAGGAAACAGAGAAGAAATCATCAATCTTCAGGTTGAATTGAACGTTTGGCATATTTAAACTAGCAAATACCCAAAAAAAGCAATTTTGTAGTGTTAGTAGACATAAACCACACTTAATCATAAAAGCATAAAATTCTCCCAAAAGTTGACTAGATGGTCACGTTATTGCAGGACTTTCAGACAAATCCATGCGAGTTGTACATACCAGAGATATACATCTAGATTGACCTAAAGTTAAAATGACGGTCAAATATCATCGTTTACTTTATATCGTTCGATCTATGATTTATGTTTCTTGCTTTTGAATCACAAGATTTGTATACATTGTATATATTTTTTACCAATTTAAATTGTGCTTAAGAAAAAATATTGTATAACATTTTTTTAAAAGTGAGTGGGGAGGTGTTAAGGTATAGTTATGTACTACGCTATCACAGGGTGGTGTATCTTGAGCTTGCCAAATTGTCATAGGTCAAGATTCGAGATGTTTATAGAAAAATAAATATGTTGTTTATTATTCTAGATATTTATAGAAAATAAATATGTTGTTTTATTTCCAAATTAAATGAGTGAGCAGACAGAGCGAGCGTGGAATGCTTCCAGATGGGATGGAAGGAAATTATATAAAGACGATAAATTAGTTGGAGAAAGCAATTGAGTTCACCTGAGTCAGTGAAGTTATTTATTAGAATCAGTTGAGTATTACATATCAATATATCGTGCTTCTGACAGTTGGTGTTCATTATGCCATCAAGTGTTACTCATTGGATTTATCCTTGTTTTATATATTATCATTGTGTCGCCACAAATCATATGAAACTATGGACATGAATTGAGTTCTTCATTGGATATTAAATAACGTTATTTTACACTTGTAAAGCATTATTTATTATGGACTATTTTTAACTCTCTTTGTCATTTCGTTATTTCCATTGTTCCACACTCAAGTCCTATTTTTCATTTCTCTTCAAATTGTAATTTTCCTTCCTTGCCTCCATTTCATATCCTCCATTTTCACTTCTGCTCTCGTATTGGTTACACTGGACTATAGATGTAAGTATTAGTCTGTGTGCAAATAACACACATTAAAGTCAACTTGTGACAAGAGTCTCTTCGTTTTTTGGCTTCAGTAATCAACTGAGCAGATAGTTATTTCTTCACTCAACCTTTCCTCGCTTTTCCTGACGAACCAGTTTCCAACGCAGCCAATTTCAAGCTCATTGTAAATTTGTTTTTTTTTTTAGAATCACACGAATGCGGCATAAAAATTAAATTTTTGGCTGTTCTGGAGTGGAATATGACTTTCTACTTGATTCTTGGAACAGACCATATGTATAGATGTTTTAAATTGCCATCACCATCTCGAACCAATCATGCATACTTCTAAGTGTTGGTATAGCTCAAAATACTTCTAACAATGACACGTATTGCGAATCAGACGAGGGATTTCACTGGAAGTTTCCAGATTTCCTGTAATTTAGTGAAATTTCGTCATTTTGCTGTCAAAGTCTCGTAATTTTACAAGAAAGCTTAGCTTTCATAATTATTGCAAATATATATATATATATATATATAGGATGACAGTTGTTATTTTCCATTATTTCCAAAGTTGCTGCAAAGAGTTATTTTTTTACTTTTGTAGTGATAATCATAAAACACAATAATTTAATTATTAGGAAATAAAAGAAAAATTATATTATGAAGGTCATATACAAAGTGAGCAGCCATAAAAAGTGAAATATTTGCTCAAAATATCTGAAATTAAAAAATACTATTTATTTTTTTAAATTGCCAAATACGTTGTCCGACCAGTATTTTTTATTTCGGTGTTGCCATAGATATATTAAATTAATTTATCCCTAAATTTAACCCTGAAAAAAAAAATTACATATGCCATGCCCTATGTTCTGAATTATATATCTGTTTTGGCTGAAAAAGTCATTACCAAGTGCTATATTATTGATACGCGCACTTGCTACGGCACTCACAAAGTCAGAACTCTGTATTATTTTTGTCCAAAGTACCGTTCATTGATATTGTTCAATAATCTCTAACCTCTTTCTAACTCCTATCCCTAACCCTATATTTAAATATTTTAAAAATAATTTTAAAATTCAAAATATTAGGTCACATACGCTAACTTGTTGGTGCTGTAGCCAAAGTCAAACCAATTTTTACGTTTGTAAATTGCAGAGCAAAAAATGTTCATAAATAAACACGTTGATGATGATTTAGACATGGACGACTGATTTAAGATTGCAATGTGATGTGTTAGTACTGGTAAAACGACCTTTTCTTAGTCATAGACATAACTGAGCTTCTGGCGTCTTATTAGACATGATGATTATATGCTATTATTATGATACGTATGCAGATACATTAAGTATGAAAATATTTTGATTTGATATGTATTTAACAGTGACGTTTCTTTTTGAAAATCTTCGTATTCCATTCCCCGGCAAAAAAACAAACAAATAATTAAAGAGTAGCACGTGAATGCCATCTTCTCTAAAAATAAATCATCTGCTGTAATAGATTTTCTAGACTTTGTACTCAAAAGAATCAATACAACTCAACATAATGGGTGTCAACATTTAAATTTTCGTAGATCACGAGGACAACAATAAATATAACACAATTAAATGCATGTTAAAAATTAACGTAACAAAAATCTAAAATTATATTTTATTTTAAAATTTATTGCAACTATTTTTTATTATTAAAGCATACGGTGACGCAATGGGGCAAAAAGCTAAAGAAAAAAAAATTGCTAAAAAACGAAAGGTATTTTTTTGTATTTTATTTTTGCACAAAATACATTATTCAAATGTATTACCTAATAAGAACATTTGTAATTGTAAATTTGATATTGTAATTATGTTTATAGTCTAATGATTTTTAGAAACTTACACAAATGAATGATATTGTTGGTTTGGATTTTACACTTCTATTTATATCTCTGGGGCTGTCGTAAATACAGTGCCTTTACAATTATAAATTCTTCTTCATCTTCCATTTCCTAAATAGGCCATGACCTGTCATATTTTCCTCACTATCTCACTCAAATGGCTTTAAGGTCTTTCATCTCATTTCCACCATTCCGCTTCTAGTCTGCCTTGTGTTTGGTGTTGTCTTATATTGTTTTGACTTGTTTTTATCACTCAACTTATTCCATTTTGATTTCAGCTAAATTAAAGTATTTGGTTCTTCATATTTACATTCTGAATTTACTTCTCCACTCGTTATTGTGTCCTTCAGCTCCATATATTTTATTAAATATTTTCCTCCCAAAGTGTTTATCATATTTTCTTGCCGATGGTCCATGTTTCGCACCATATGTTACTGCTGGTCGTATCATCTGTCTTGTATTTGTTTTTTTTTAAAGTTTTCTGGAGATCTGTCTAGTTTTATTAGTATTTTATGCAGTGTATGATTCTGTCTCTACTTCTTTTTTATCTCTATCATTATCCTTTTCTTACTTATGGCTGAGTATTTAAAGTTTTCTATTCTTCAAATAAAATTTTATCACTGATTTTGAAAGATTTTTCGTTTCTCTTTCATTTCTTTTGTAATAGCACTGCTTGAAGTGGGTCTTGATTCGTTTACTGTTAAACCTGCAGCTTTCTGAGTTGTTGCTTCTAATTCTATGTATGTTATTGTTATATCCTGTTGCTTTCTTATCAATGTTATATCATCAGCATATGCAGCGTATTGCGTTCCTGTAGCTTTTCACTTCTGGGGTAATGTGTTATTTTTGTCTCCGTTTATCCAACTGACGTTTTCTATGACTTTTCTTAGGTTAGGTAAGGCTGAATATATGCGCGAAAGGGAGTCTCCTTTGTCTAGTAACTTGGCTTGGTTTTAAATTTTCTTGAGCTTTCTCTTGTATTTCTATTCTCCATTTGTTTGAAGTATCGTCATAGAGTGCACTCAAAACCTGCAATGTGCTCAAGCGATATCATATTTTCTGAATGGATATAAATGGTAGTTCAACAGTCTTAATTACAAATTAATGATCTGTATTGTAGTCTAAATCTTTTAGCATATAAGTTCACAGATACACATGAAGCTTTTTGATATGCCGTTACGCTGCTGATGGTGGCATATATCACTCTGGGGTTGCAGAAAACAAAAAAAGATCGATAAGCAGGCCAATCAGCCTCAATGTGGGTAAACAATTTTTTGAATGCTGTGCATGGGTGTGTGTTTGCCAATTTAATATCGACTCCGGCTTTTGTTTTTTCTCCAGCCGTAGCCTAGTATGGCAGATTCGCAATCTAGGGTCAAAATTCGAATCCCAGCTTGAAATTCCCAATTTATTTCATCAAATATTAGTACACACAACTTCATGTCATGTAGTCGAATGTTAAAAATGCATTGCCTCAAAAGAATAAGCTCCTAAACTCTAGGCCTGGCACTGTACTATGGCAGTCGTTCTTGAGTTCCAGGGCAAAACTATGTCAAATCATTTCAAAATACCAATTCCCGAGTACAGATTGAGATCTTATACTTCGGTAAAGTCTACGATCTCTGACCAAGTGCCGTCGAGAATTTGTTTGTTTTTTTTATGGAGAGTTTTATATAAGAAAATTGAAACGCAATGATAAAGAAGTATATTTTTATAATATAATTTAATTTTATAAGAGAAGCTCCTCAGCACTCCTAAATCCCCCTCCGGCCAAGGAACGGGGGCTTGCTGCTCACACGCCTACACCCACACCCGGCTCGACTCGCCATCTGATCTGAGCTACGCAATTAGGGCCTCTAACTCCCTTTTCCCGAGAATTTCACTCACACCCACATATTCAGGGCGATCACTTCACCTGAGCACTCCCAATAAAAAGAGACTCCCCGTTGTCAACACTATCGGACACGGTAAGCAGTTTCCTAGACCTTCCTCGAAGGAGACTATTAGCAAGATGGCGCATGCGCTCTAAGTCTTCAACAGTAGGGGAAGCGGCCATCTTTGTTTCGACGTATGCTGATATTTTCGTTTGAAAGAATCTATTCATTTACTTAGTGTTGTATTCGGTCGGTTGATTTTAATTAAATATTACTTTAAAACATTCAATTTCAAGTTGTTACAAATGCCTCGTAATGGAAATAGTGTATAAAGTGGTATCAATCTATGTAATGTTTCATATTATAGCATAATATAAATGTATATATATGATATATGGATTTTTACTCCAAACATTTAAGAATTTCTAATTAAGATTATTAATAGATAAAATATTTATATGTAATCATATATTACTTAACATAATACGATTATCGTAATCCGCTATTTACTATGAGTAATGCCAAAAAGACTAATACTGTAACCGTTTATATCCAAAATTAAGATTAAAAAGGGTGATGCTAGTAAATATATTTTACCTACCAACGGAAATTTTCTGTGTGGGTACCCGGGTAATATTAACTTATCCCAAAGACGTTAACCTCGGAAGAATTATTTTATTATCTATATATTATTTAAATTCATTAAAATGTTAATAATATATAAACTTATATATAAATCATTATTTTAATAATAGACCAATAATCTTAAATATGATGATTATTGTTAAAGGCCCCGTTAATAGGTTAGGTATTAGGAGTTAGGTTTATTTTTAGTTGAGTTAATTAGGGGTTAGTATTAGATTATTATGTTTTTATATTATTATCCATTAATCGCATAAGACCGGGGGGGGCCAGTAAAATGCGGGGTCAACCCGAACTACGTAGAAGGGGTGACATGCAGAGAAATATTTTGTAATTAAAGTACAAGAAAGTTCGAAGATCGGTTTTCTATCATATTACGGCCCCCCCCAATAAAGGTGAAATTTCTGCATTTATATTAATAATAATGGATTAAAGGAACCTGATATTGTATTACTAAAGTCGCCATAGTCTACACCATTCCTCCCGCATTTAAATATGTTATATTTAGGATTATTTTTATTAATTAACAACCAATTAATTTTTGCGTACACCAAATATTTCTAGAATGCCAGATCGTTTTGTAGTGGTTGTATTCATTGGTGATGGTGGAGTAAAGTTATGAAATTGTTACTTCAACCGTCAGATGACAGATTGGACACCACACCTCAGCTTATCTGAATAACGAAAAGCCAGCTCAAGACGGATGATGTCGCAACAAACCAGTTTAGAAGTTGTTATAAGGCTTTATTACATTGCCTTTTAAATTCACGCCAGATGTGCGAATTAACAGGCTGACTGATTCCCAACCGACAAAAAATGTATTAAAACTGCTGTAAATGGATTTTTTTTTCCTTTCATTCATAGCAGGTGATAAAAAAATTGAAATTCTGCCATGCTGAACTCGAAATCAGAAATGAGGGCACACATAATCAATTATGATGTAGTGATGCTCCAAGATTAACATGCAATAGAAATTATCATCTGCCACATCTGAGAAAATAAGAACAAACATATGATTCATGGCATACATTTGTTAAAGTTTATTTGACACTTCCAGTTAAATTCAGATCTTAATCTTCTCGATGATTGACAAGAAACAAGACAATGTTATCTTGAATTTTCTATGCCAGGTAACAGTAATTTATAAATTAAATAGCCCATTAAATAGTAATAAATTAATAATAAATTATCATTGGTGATTATGCATTTATATTATGGAAGAAAGGTAACTTTTACTAATTTGTTAAGTTTTATATCATAAAGAATTTTGATATGTATGGAGAAAAGTCTGAGGTGTAAATATTGTACTTTTACATATGAAAAATCCCACTCAAAATTTACATTGTCTTATTTTCCGCGTGCTTTATCAAGTTAAAGGTTTGAGTTATGGTGATAATAGGAAATATATAAAAGGTAAGTTATACCAGATTGCAGCACCTGAAAGAAAGTTTCTCAACGTGGATGGATTCAGTGACACTTCAATGAGTTTTTACATATTTATTGTTTTGTGCATGAGTATTTTACAAACAATAATTTAACGTTCATATTTTTCCACACATTCATATTGTCCATCGCATGTAAAGCACTTGACTTTGGACGGATCATCATATCTAAGCTCAGACTCAAAACTAATTATTGATTTAAAAATGTTAAGCTGCAAGAGTGCATTATTTTTTTTCAGAAGAAAAAAGCGTAATAAACAAACAGGCTTGGTGAAAATCTAATATAAGATGAAAGAATACATTGGTAAATATAGTTTTATATATACAGCCAACTAAATTAGGATTTAGTTTTAGCTGATACATGCTGAAGAAATGAGCACAATGCTTCACTTAATTTCAGAAAAATCTTTATTTTTTTCGATAAAGAAATGTTTATGATACTAATTGATTTTTTTTTAAACATATCTGTATATAAATATTTATGACCCCTTAGTATATTGTGTATTTTAGTGTAGATTTAATATGATCATAAGACTCATAGGCATTGTTATAAAAAAATTATTTCTACCTTCTTTCTTTTTTAATTGTGAATAAAAATTTTCCACATTTTACAGCAGCCTACCACAAAAATCATTATAAAAAGTTGTCTAAAAATCTAGCAGATGATAAATATTTTTTTGGTTCATCAATGTATAATATAAAAATAGCATTTTATCTATTTTGAATTTTTTTTGTTTGTTTTGTTATCTCGATAATTTTGGCTCATAAATGCGTGTTTTATATAAAATGTCATCATAACTATTTTATTTATTGTTAGATTTCATTAAATTTGATGTTGTAATATGTAATTTTGACTGAGGTTTATTATAGTCAAAATAACAGCATATCTCAAAAAAGACAGTTCTCCCTCTTGCGATGTTTGCCTAAAAAAATGCAAACATAATGCCACATGCCAGTGGCACATTTTTTTACGCTTGTATTTTCTGAATGAGTTGATATATTATAAGTAAGAGCACATATCCAGGGAAAGGGCCGTTTACTGTTAAATAAATATGACATTTGCCCTAGGTGACCTCTATCTGTCTCGTGAGGGTATTTTGTTTATTGGGTAGAACGTGGGCCAATGTTTGTCAAATCCGGCAATATTCGTAGCGCGAAAATTCTACAACAGGGCCAGGCATTTCCAGTAAATAGAGCAAACAAGCAGACGCAGGGTCCTTACCCTTCGGCAGTTATATCGATATTTCATCGGGTATTTTTCATTTACTAATAATTATAAATGTTCTTGACTCACACGAGGTCTTATCATTATAACGCTTATAAAATGTCATATTTACTGTTACAATACATGACATTTTATAAGCGTTATAATGATAAGACCTCGTTATTAGTCAAGAACATTTATAATTATTAGTAATGAAAAAGTTACCAGGTAGGCCTTGTCAGGCCCGTAGCGTGCGGGGGGGGGGGCAGGACCCACCTGCGTTTTGTCTGGCCCCCTCTGCTTGTTTGCTCTATTTACTAAAATGTATGACCTGCCTGGCCCCTGCTATAGAATGCCTGGCCCCTGTTGTAGAATTTTCACGCTACGGGGCTGGGCCTAGTGTATTTTAATTACCAGGGATTTGACAAACATTATTACGTTCAAGCCTAACCCAATAAACAATACCCTCACGGACAGATAGAGGTCACCTAGGGGCATAAGTAGGGGAACCCTAGGGGCAGCCACCAGGTGACCCCTATTTATTTGCACCCTGGAATTGTTAGGGGGCACCTAGGGGATGACGATCGGCAGTCGCCTAGGTGACCTCTAATGGTCATATTGTGACCTAGAGAACTTTTTTGGCCCTTCCCTGGATAATATTGCTCACCCCTTATAATATATCAACTCATTCAGAAAGTACAAACATTAAAAATGTGCCACTTTTGTTGACATGTGGCATTAAGTTATATTTTTTTTTACAATTTACAAACACACATCACACACAAAGAAGGAAAAAGTCAAATCTTTTTGAGATATACTGTTAATTTTATTCTTATAATAAACCTCAGTCAAAATTACATATTACAACATCAAATTTAATGAAATCTAACAATAAATAAAATAGTTATGACATTTTATATAAAACACACATTTTATGAGCCAAAATTATCAGATAAATTCCAAACAAACAAAAAAAAAAATTCAAAATGAATAAAATGCCACATATTATACATTAGTGAGACCAAAATGCAAAATGTTTTATCATCTGCTAGATTACTTTAGACAACTTTTTTATAATGATTTTGTGGTAGGCTAGTGTAAAATGGTAGAAAAATTTTTATTCACAATTAAAAAAAAGAAAGAAAGGTAGAAATAATTTTTTTTATAACAATGCCTGTAATTCTTATGATCATATTAAATCTACACTAAAAATACACAATATACTAAGGATTCATAAATATTTATATACAGATATGTTTAAAAAATCAGTGAAACATGCATAAACATTTCTTTATCGAAAAAAATAAAGATTTTTTTCCTGAAATTAAGTGAAAGACATTTTAACATTGTGCTCATTTCTTCAGCATGGGTATCAGCTAAAACCCAAATATTCATCCCCCATTTAGTTGGCTTTAATGTATTCTCCTAAAACTATATTTACCAATGTATATTCTTTCATCTATATTAAGATTTTCACAAGCCTGGCAGCATTTCATTCACTTTTTCTTCTGAAAAAAATAATGCATATTTTACCTTGGCTGGAAATTTTGTATTTTTAAAATCCATGGAATTAGTTTGAATCTGAGCTTAGATATGAATGATCACGTCAAAGTCCATATGAATAGCACATCGGTGGAGAAATATGAATGTGTGGAGAAATATGAACGTTAAATCACAGGTGTTTGTGAAATACTCATGCACAAAACAATAAATATGTAAAGCTCATTGGGTGTCACTTAGTCCAGTACTCCGACAGGAACTTTTTCAGGTCTTTCGTGTTGTGCTTGCTGTTTGTATATTTCCCTATTCGTACCATAACTCCAGAACAACACAACTCTGATAAAAGCTCCTGCAGAAAAGTAAAAACAATGTAAATTTTGAGTGGGATTTTTTTTCATATATGTAAAAGTACAATATAGTTTGTATTACATAATTTCTCCATACATGTAATAGTCAAAATTCTTATGATATAGAAACTTAACAAATTAGTAAAAGTTACCTTTCTTCCATAATATAGAATACATAATCACCAATGATAATTTATTAGTAATTTATTACTATTGGCTTAGTAGGCTGTTTAATTTATAAATTACTGTTACCTGGCATAAGAAATTCAAGATAACATTGTCTTGTTTCTTGTCAATCACTTTAATCGAGAAGATTAAGATCTGGGTGCCCTAGCTGGTGTCAAATCGCTTTGAGAGGTCTATCAGCAGTAATGCCATAGTCATATGTTTGTTCCCAAATCAACCGATATATTTTCTCCAGATGTGGCAGATGATGAACTCTGTTGCATGTCTTGGAGCATCTCCTTTACCTCACTAATTTGATTATGTAGTACCCTCATTTCTGATTTCAGTTCCAGCATGAGGGAAAGCAGAATTTCAATTTTTATCACCTGCTATGAATGAAAAGGAAAAAAAAAATCCATTTACAGCAATTTTAATACATTTTTTTGTCAGTTTGTCACTAATGAATGTCAGAATCAGTCAGCCTGGTAATTCTAACTACATCTGGCATTGATTATGAATTTAAAGGCAGAAATGTAATAAAAACAGCCTTACCAACAACTTCTAAACTGGTTGCGACATTGCATTTCCTGCAACATCAGATCTTGGAGCTTGGCTTTGCATTTCCAGGTCATCTGATTATTCCAGATAAAGCTAGTGTGGTGTCCAATCTGTCATCCTGACGGTTAGTATGGTGCCCAATATGATTCATCACCATCTAACCAATTTCCTGCTACAACTGCAACACTTTCAGGTCTTTCTCCACCGATCACCAATGAATACAACCACTGCAAACAGTCCTGGCATTCTAGAGAAACAACAGATTCATTAAATTTATGTTCATTGAAAATTAATTGAAAATTGTTAATTGAAAATCGCAAATACCAAATACAACATATTGAGAAACACAGGAGGAATGGAATGTAGACACTATGGCAGGCTTTAGTAATACAATATCAGGTTCCTTTAATCCATTATTATTAATATAAATGCAGAAATTTCACCTTGTTAGTAAGGAAGTATGTATGATAGAAAAACCAATCTTCAACTCTTGTACTGAATTACAAAATATTTCCTGCATGTCACCCCTTCTGCAGTAGTTCGTGAGTTCGACCCAGAGAGACCACATTTTACTATTCCAATCTTCTCTGATGACAATGGATATGTATAAAAACATCTAACCCTAATCTAATACTAACTCCCTAACATTAACTCCAACTAAAACTAAACCTAACTCCTAATACTAACCCTAACTAACCCAAACCTCTAACAATAATCATATCCTTAACCCTAAGATGATTTACATTGTGGGTCCTGTGGTAAAAGTAAATGGTTCTGCCTACCTACAAAGTTTGTGTATAATTAATGTTTGACTTTTAGTGAAATTTTAAATAAAATAAACGCAATTAAATTAAAATAATTATTTAGGGTTAATCTACAAGATAAAGTTAATATGCCTACACCAATTACACAATAGAAAATTTCATATTGGTAGGCAAAACTATTTACTATCACCCTTTTTTTTAATCTTAATTTTGGATATAAACAGTTACAATGATGAGATAGCATGGCATTATATACATAGTAAATGGATACAATAATCATATTATGTTAAGTAATATACATAATTACATATAAGTAATTTTAATATTAATATAATCTTAATTAGAAATTCTTAGAAGTATTTGGGTAAAAATCCATATATCATATATACATTTATATTATACTATAATATAGTACAGTACATAGATAGATTGATACCACTTTATACATATTTCCATTACAGGAGCATTTTAGTGTAAAACAATCTTGAAATTAGAATGTTTTTAAAGTAATATTTTAATTAAAATCAACCGACCTTTCAACGAAATGCAACGCAAATCAAATGAATTTGAAATGAACCTTTTCAACGAAATAATATCATAAATACGTCGAACTGTAAAGATGGCCGCTTCCCGATTCTGTTAGAGGCTTAGAGCGCATGCGCCATCCAATATGGGTCACTCAGGGCTTGCCCCTTCGATCCAGCCGAGAGGTCCTATAGGAAACTGCCTACCGATGTCCGATAGGTGCTTGACAACGGGAGTCCTCTCGGTGCATGTTTATTGGGAAGTGTACTCAGAATTAGGATTAGTCGCCCTGGATTATGTAGGTGTAGTGAATTATTTTCTCAGAAAAAAGGGAGTTAGGAAATTTCGTTAAAATGCAAAGCTCCGTTAAAGGTGGGTAGACTTGTATTGTTGAGTCAGTAGAGTTCCAGGTGTGGGAATGTAAACAAATAGTGAAAGCTGCCTAAGCCCCATTCATAGAGTGTACCATAGCCAGAGGGGGTGCTAGGGGGGGTGCTAGGGGGCTGCAGCCCCCCACCCCCCAATAAATTCTAAAAATTAAATTATATTATAAAATATACTTCTTTATCATTGCGTTTCAATTTTTTCTTATATAAAACTCTCCGCACAGCCCCCCCCCCAAAAAAAAACAAAAACAAAATTCTGGCTACGGCCTTGGTCGGGGTCGTAGACTTTACCAAGTATAAACGTTCTGAACTATCCTGGTACTCGAGAATTGTGCGCTGGTTTTGAAAGAAATGATTTGACATAGTTTTTGCCCTGGGGCCCCAAAAACTAAAGAACGACTACCATAGTACAGTGCCAAACCTAGGGGATTGGGGCCCCGGGGGCTTGACCTCTTTGGGGGCCAATGCATTTTAACATTCGACACCATGACATGAGATAATGTACTTAATATTTGATGAAATAAATTGGGGCCCCCTCAAGCTGGGGCCCGGGGGACTTTCGAATTTTGACCCCACCCTAGGTACGAATCTGCCATACTATAGGCCTACGGCTGGAGGCGGAAACAAAAGCTCAAGTCGATATTAAATTGGATTTATTTAATAGTTCTGATAGGTAGCCCAAACCCAGGCCCCCCCCCCATACGCAACAATTACGCACCAGAGTCGCCCACATTTGGGCTGATTGCTATGGACGAGCCTCGACCTTGGAGGATCTCCTTATCGATCTTTTTTTTTTGTTGCACCGCAACTGCAAATATGACAGGTGTTGTATGCCGGCACCATCAGCAGCTTTATTGGCGGCGCCTATGTCTGTCTGTCAAAGCTAAAACTGACATCTGTGAAGGTATATGCTACAAAAAAGACGTGTTGGACTACAATACAGATCTGTTGGACTACAATTAAGACTTGTTGGACTACCGTTTTATATCCATTAAATATGATATCGCTTGAGCACATTTTCCCTCATTAGACTAGTGCATATGACATTAAACAACTCAAGAAGCAAAGTGAAAATACAAGAGGGAAAGCTCAAGAGAATTTAAAGTAAACCAAGTTACTTAGACAAGGAGACTCCCTTTCGCGCATACTATTCAACCTTACCTAACCCTAGAAAAAGTCATAAGAAACGTCCAGTTGGATAAGCGAGGAACTATAACACATTACCCCAGAAGTGAAAAAACACAGAACCCACCCAGTACCTTGCATATGCTGATGATATAACATTGATAAGAAAGCAAAGCAAGGATATAGCAATAACATACATAGAATTAGAAACAGCAGCTCAGAAAGCAGGTTTAACAGTAAACGAATCAAAGACCTCAAACATGCTATTACAAAGAAATGAAAAAGAAGGAAACGAAAAATCTTTCAAAATCAGTGATAGAACATTTGAAAGAATAGAAAACTTTAAATACCTGGGATCAACCATAAGTAAGAAAAAGGATATAATGATAGAGATAAAAAAAAGAATAGAAGTAGGGAACAGAATATATCATACACTGCATAAAATACTGTAAAACAGACAGATCTCCAGAAAACTTTAAAAAAAAACAAATACAAGACAATGATACGACCAGCAGTAACATATGGTAGCGAAACATGGACCATCAGCAAACAAGCAGAAAATATGATAAACACTTGGGAAAGGAAAATATTTAATAAAATATATGGGCCAGTAAAGGACAATAACGAGTGGAGAAGTAGAACCAATTCAGAACTGTAAGAACTATATGAACCAAATATAACAGCTGAAATCAAAATGAATAGATTGAGTGGGTAGGGCACATAGGAAGAATGGAAAACAACAGAGATCCAAAAGCAATATATAAGGCAACACCAAATGAGAAAAGGCCTAAAGGCAGACTAAGAAGCAGATGGTTGGAAGAAGTGGATGTGGAGAAAGACCTTAAAGCCATTTGAGTGAGATAGTGGAGGAAGAAGACCACTGATCGGTAAACGTGGAGAAGAGTAGTATGACAGGTCATGGCCCTAAATGGGCTGTAGAGCCAATGGAAGATGAAGAAGAACATAATTGTATGTAAAGGCACCTATGGCCAGCGACGACCTTACGACAGCCCCGATTCTCTCGAATGTAAATAAGTGCTAAATCAAACCAACAGCATATCATTCATTTGTGTAAGTTTCTAAAAATCATTAGACATATAAACATAATTACAATATCAAATTTACAATTACAAATGTTCTTATTATGAAATTATTACATTTGAGGGAATAATGTATTTTTGATGCAAGGAATAAAATACAAAAAAATACCTTTCGTTTTTTAGCAATTTTTTTCTTTAACTTTTTTGCCCATTGTCACCGTATGTAATAATAAAAAAAAATAGTTGCAATAAGTTTTAAAATAAAATATAATTTTTAGATTTTTTTTGTTACGTTAATTTTTAACATGCATTTTATTGTGTTATATTTATTGTTGTCCTGTAAATCACGTGATCTACGAAAAATTTAATGTTGACACCACATACGTGTTCCGTTTTTATAGGATTGTATTGATTCTTTTGGTACAAAGTCCCTACTCATAGAAAATCTATTACAGCAACAACAGATGATTTATTTTTAGGAAAGAAGATGGCTGTTCACGTGCCTTACTCTTTAATTATTTGTTTGTTTTTACTTATCTGCGTTTTTTTTGTAGACGGGGAATGGAATACGAAAGATTTTCAAAGAAGAGAGCATTCACTTGTTAAACCATATCAAGGTAAAATATTTCATGCTTGGTGTATCTGCGCCGTATCGTAATGATAGCATATAATCATCATGTCTAATAAGACGCCAGAAACTCGAAGTTATGTCTATGACATATTAGAAAAGGTCGTTTTGCCAGTACAAGCACATCACATTGTTGAATGTTAAATCAGTCGTCAAATTTAAATTCTGTCTAAATCATCACAATTTCATCAACGTGTTTATTTTTATGAACATTTTTTGCTCTGCAATTTACAAACGTAAAGTTGGTTATTTGTTGCATATCAATAACGCACTGGCTACGGCACCAGCAAGTTAGCGTATGAAAGTCACTGACCTGTAATCATCAATAGTTGCAATTTTAAAAAATTATTTTTTAAAATATTTAAATATAGGGTTAGGGATAGGGTTAGGGAAAGGGTTAGGGTGTGGAGCAATATCAATGGCTGGTACTTGGACAAAAATAATACGAGTTCTGACTTGCTGGTGCCGTAGCAAGTGCGTATCAATAATATAACGCAGTGGCTCCGGCACCAGCCAAAACCATTATATTAGGGTATAAGGAACATGGCATATGTAATTTTTTTTTTTTTTCAGGGTTAGGGTTAGGGATAGGGTGTGGAGCAATATTATCTATGGCTGGTACCCGAAGTAAAAAAAATACTGGTTCGGTCGGACCGAACCGTAGCCATTGTGATAATATAATGAACAATTTAAAAAAATAAATAAATACATTTTTAATTTCAGATATTTTGAGCAAAATGTTTTTCTCATGGCTGACACACTTCCTTTTAACATATGATATCTCATAATATAATTTTTCTTTTTATTTCAGAGTCGTAATCCTAAGACTAATAATTAGAATATTTGATTTATGATTATCACTACAAAAGTAAAAAAACAATAACTTTGTCTTTGGCAACTTTGGCTTTGCTGACATTGGAAATAATGGAAGAGCTTTAATACAGCAGTCATCCTGGAATTTAATGTTTTATATATATATATATATATATATATTTTTTGCAATGAATTATGAAGTATTAGAAAGCTAGCTTTTCTTGCTCGCCTAACTAGTCAGAACTTTGACAGCAAAAATGTTGAGAAATTTCACTAAATTACAGAGAAATCTGGGAAACACTGCGACTTTCCAGTGAAATCCCTCATCACTCTATTCCGCATACATTGTCATTGTTAGAAAGTATTTTTTGAGCTATACCAACACTAGAGAGTATGCATGACAAAGTGGTTCCGAAGATGGTGATGAGGCGGGGTTAAAAATTTACTGCATCCTATACATAGTCCTTGTTCAAGTCAAGTAGAGTCAGTATTCCCTCAGAACAGCCAAGGATTTGAGATTTTTATGCCACATTCAGTGTAATTCTAAAAAAAAAAAAAAACAAATTTACTGTGGGCTTGAGGGTAACATAAGACAGGAAACTGGTTTCTCGTGGAAGCGAGGGAAGGTTGAGTGAAGAAATAATACTATCTGCTCAGTTGATTACTAAACAAAAGGCAGAAAGAGGCTCTTGTCACAAGTTGACTAATGTGTGTTCGACACCCAACTTTTGCACCACCCCCAACTCCAAGGACTGTCGCACATGCGCTGTAATTACCAGTGTAACTAATACAACTCAGGGGTAGGGTGAAATGGAGGTATGGGGATGGAGGTAGGGAAGGTACAATTTTGAGGGGAGGGTATGAAGATAGGACTTAGTGTGGAACAATGGAGGAATATTTTGAAATGACCAAATAGGGAGTTAAAGATGGTCCATAAATATAATGCTTTACAGAGTGTAAATGACGTTATTGTATAAACTGGTTAATAATGAGAACTCAATTCATGTCCATGGTTCATATGATTTATTGACGACACAATAATATATAAACAGAATAAATCCAATGAATAACACTTGTTAACAATGAACTTAACTGATCAACTAAAACTTCCGATATGTACTCGAATACTCTCTTAATACTCAACTGAACTTCTGAACTCAAATGACTTCACTGACTCGATTGACTCAATTCTCTCCTTTCTCAACTGAACATCGTCTTTTATATAATTTCCTTCCATCCATCTCGAACATTCCACATCGCTCTGTCTCTCACTCATTTAATCAATACAATTTACAAATAAACAACATATTTATTTTCTATAAATATCTAGAATAATAAACAACATATTTATTTTCTATAAACATCTCGAATCTTGACCCTGTGACCACATGTTGACCTGGTTGGCCAAGCTCCAAAGATACACCACCTAAAGCGTAGGGTACTCATAACTATACCTTGACACCTCCCCCTTTTCCTTAAAAAAAATGTTATACAATATTTTTCTTAAACGTAATTTAGGTGAATATATAGTGTCAAAATATGTACATATACAATGTATACAATCTTGTGATTCAACATCAAAATAAGAAGTACATGCAATCATAGATCAGATTGATATAAAATAAACAATGTGATATTTTACAATAGTCATTTTAACTTAGGTCAATCTAGATAATATATCTGGTATGTGGTTATTTGCTCCTTTTATGGATTTGATCTGAAAGGAAAAGTCCTGCAATAACAGTGACCATCTAGTCAACTTTGAATTTTTTATACTTTTATGATTAAATTCCAATAATGGTTTATGGTCTACTAACACTACAAAATCTTGACCAAGCAGGTATTTGCTTAGTTTAGTGATGGCCCAAACCAATGCCAAACATTCCAATTCAATAATTGAGTATTTCTTCTCTGTTTCACTTAATTTCCTGCTTAAGTATAACACAGGTTTATTGATATTGTGGTAGCTTTGCATTAAACACGCAGCCAATGCATATCGAGATGCAACTGTTTTAAGCAACAAAAATTGTCTTTTTGAATCTATAGGCTGACAAAATTGGTGGTGATTGGAAAATTGATTTATTTGTTCTAGTGCTATCTGACAAGTTTCATTCCATTCAACGTTGTACTTCATTCTCTTTTTTGTCAGGCTTACTAAAGGATCAACAATTTCAGCAAAGTTTGAATAAAGTTTCTATAGAAGTTATAGAGTCCTATTAAAGATCTGACCTCTTTCTCTTCTTTTTGGTATCCTTATGTCTAATATTTTCTTTAGAATATTCTCTGTAGGCCTTATGATACCATCTCCAATGTGATATCCCAAGAAATCAATACCATGGAATCCTATTCGTATTTTGTCCGGTGCCATTGTTAGGTTGTTGTCACTTAGTGAATTTGAAATAATTTTCTTAATGTCTCAATCGTGAGTGTTCCAATCTTTTGAAAAACACACAAATATCGCCTATGTAATATCTTATATTTGGTATGTCCTTGAGTATTTTATTCATCATTCTGATGAATGTGGCTGTGCTGTTAATGAGGCCAAAAGGCATGACATTCCATTCATAATATTCATTGCCAACCACAAAAGCAGTGTATTGTTTGGAAGACTCTTTCCATTTCAATTTGCCAGAATCCTCTGGTTAAATCCAAGTGAGAAAAAATATTTGCTTTTGCCATATCGTTTACAAGCTCATCTATGTTTGGCATAGGCTGTCTATCAACTTTGAGTTATTTTGTTTAAGTGCCTGTAATCACAACAAAGTCTTGCACCACTCATTCTTCTTCTTTACTATCACTATTGGGAAAAGCTGTATGGTGATGTTGATGGTCTGATCATGTTTCTATATTCAACAGTTGTTTAATTTTTCTTTTCCACAGCATCTCTGTACCCAATAGGTATTTGATATGGCTTTAGTTTCAATGGTTTATTATTTTGAAGTTGTATTCTGTGTTTGATGACATCTGTTCTTCCTGGAACACTAGAAATTATTTTACTATGTTTTAAGCATAGTTTTTTCAATTTCTTTTTGTACTACTGCTGGTATGTCCTCAGCTAATGTAATCAGTTTCTTCTGATTATTCTCTTCTAGCACAACCAATGGTAAATTGTGAAACATGTCATCCTCATGCTGGCTGTGTACATCAACATTTGTATTATCGGTTACAATGATGTTTACTTCATTCACACTGTTAAAATCTTTTCCTTTTTGTTCTGGATTCATGGCTATTTTTCTCAAATTATCTATGGAATGTGAGTTTTCTCCCCTTTTATTTCTACTACATAATTAACTTCTGAAATTTTTTCAACAATTTTATGTGGTCCTTGCCAAGTGTTACCAAAATGACCTTTTTCTGGTAGAAGTACATAGACCTTATCACCAACTTCGAGTTCTCTGAGGTATCTATTTTTGTTTTTTATGTTTCTATGTTTAGTACTGTTTTGAATTGTGCACTTCTGTGCTATTTTGTTAGCGTTGATTATCATTTCTTTGGTGTTGTTGACTATTTCATGTGGCGACATGTCATCTCTATTTTGTGGACATACGTTCTCTATAAATAGTCTAAGTGGTCCTCTTGGATTTTTTCCAAACATTAATTCATACGGTGAGAAACCAGTTGATTCGTGTGAATTCTCTCTGTATGCGAACAGTACAAGAGGTAAATATTTATCCCATTCTTGTCCATATTCTTCAATTATCTTTCTTAACATTGTCTTTATTGTCTGATTTGCTCTTTCTATCATTCCATTCGCCTGTGGTCGATATCTGGCTGCAAATGTTTGTGTGACTTTTAGCATTTGCATAAACGATCTTGTCATATGGGATTGGAATTGTGTACCGTTGTCTGACAATATGATTTCTGGAAATCCAAATATGGTGAAGACTTTTAATAAGAAGTGCATACTGATTCAGCTGTAATATCAACCAATGGTATGGCCTCTATCCATCTGGTCGCATAAGTCAATGATGGTTAGTAAAAATCTGTGTTTTCTGTTTGACATAACAGACAATGGTCCGACTATATCAATGGCTATTTTTTTAAATGGCTCTGATGTTGTATCCATTTGTTGGAGTGGTGCTGTGCTTTGGACCAATACTATGTGTTTCTGACACAACGAACATGACTTGTATAAATGATTTGATGTCTCTGAACATATTAGGCCAATAACATACATTTCTAATTCTTTTAATGTTTTCTTGGGACCCATATGTCCTGCTAATGGAACAGAATGTGCTGTTTTTAGTACTTCTTCTCTCAAAGTAGTTGGGATTATTATCTGATCTGTATCACTGTTTAGATTTGAGAACCTTCTCATCAGAATACTATCTTTGCAATAATATTTAGTTTGGTTGACTGTTACTAGTGCCTTGTTCACAGTGTTGAAAATATCGTTTCAAAGAAGTGTCGTCTCTCTGTAATTTACCTAACTCATCAGAGTTGATATTTAAATATGGAGATAAAACATTTTGATTGTCGGAACTGAGTTCTTTGTCTTTATTTTGTTCTTTGATAGATGTCGATCTTGTCACAACATTTATATGTTCAACTTGTGTTTGTTCAGCATTAGCTTTTGTAGTTAGTTTTTTAATGAGTTCATTTCTCATCAATTCATAATTATCTTTGTTCTTTAGAGCAATATTTTTTGCTAATCTGTGTCCTTTCTCATTTTGTTTATCATAATTTGGGCTCTTTGCTGTTCTTTAACATTCTCTTGATCAGCAATTATATCTAATCCTTGTATGTAATCACCAATATCCTGTGTTCCATTCGAGTTGGACATATTGTTTAGTAGTGAGCACGTGAAATCTTTGCTGTTTTGTTTTCTGTTCCTGTATGTTTTTTAATTCTAACTGGGTATATATATCCTTCTTTTCCAACCATTCATGAAACATTTCTTGTGAATTATTGTCATTTATATTGGGAATATTTCCCATTATCAAGGAAGTAACTGGAGACGGCATTACTAGTGGCTTTCACATGTCCAGTTATCCATGGCGTGTCGAGATATGAATGTTGGCGGTCCTACATGTTATGACCTGTCCATTTCCCAGTTTTATGTCTTCTTTTTCATTAGTTACAAGTGTTCTTCCTTAACTATTTTCTCATCAACCACTACAGATGTACAGCCTGTGTCTCTGAGACATAATACAGCCTGATTGTTAACAAAACAAGGATAGAATACCAGAGTGCCCTTGCTCTCCAATATTGTTGCAACTGTGTTTTCCTTGTTTTCTTTTCTTAGTGGAGTTCTACCCCTTGCAGTTTGACATCTTTGAGGACTTATAATGGGTGATATCCTTCTTTGATAGGTGCTGCGTACCGGTGCTTCCATGCTATTTCTTCTACCATCCTGCGATTTGCCTCTCTGATATCTATTGTGATAGTTTTTCTGTTCATTTTCTGGACCTCTTTGATATGTCCCCTTGTAGTAGTTGTTACGTTCAGCACGCCAGTAGTTTCTTGGAGGACTGTAATTGATTCCATATGCTCCTGTTCTGTTTTTATATGAATATGGATTTCCTCTTTTCCGATAAATACAGTCATATTGTAGATGCCCGACTCTCTGGCATATGTAACATGTTTTAGGCATCCTAGTGGGTAGACTTGAGTATCGTTGTTTATTATTGGCATGCATGACATTACATGATTTTTCTTGCACTGTATTAAACAAAGGTGTGTCTATATGACTACCTTTGAAATCAGACATGGCAGATATGAGTTTTTCTTTACAGTGCACTTTGTTCTGTTTTATGTAAGTGTAAAGCTGCATGCTGCTGCGTGTCAAAATTTTGTCTACTAAGATTAATTCAATTATCTGCCTTGCATTATTATGGTCAATTTCTGCCATTTTGAACCAATTAAGGAGATAACTTTCCAAATTGTTGACATATGCTTGCGGATGTTCATCAGCATTCATTAAAGTATTGTGGAACTTATTCCTGTAATGTTCCTCTGTTTTGTTATAATGCTGCAGTAAATATTTTTTTACAACATCATAGTCTTTAGCAGCTTCACCTTTGATATTGTTCAAAGCAGCTTGTGCTTCTTGGGTCATGGCTTCATAAAGATAAATTATCCAATCCTTTTTATCTATTTTGCATATTGCAAACTGTGTCTCCATGACAGAAAAAAATTGTCTATGTCACCATGTTTGCCGCTAAATGGTTGTATTCTTATTTTATGTTTTAAAGTTTGTGACTGAGTTGTCATTTTTGTTAAGTTCTCATCAATTGTGGGTCTTTTCATGGCATCAATTTCTGCCATTTTTAATGCAAATTCATGTTCGCGGTCTAATTCTTCTTTTTCCGCCTGGCGTAAACGATCTTTTTCTTCTTTTTCCTCTTGGCGTAAACGATCTTCTTTTTCCTCCTGACGTAAACGATCTTTTTCTTCTTTTTGCATAATCGCCTCCTTTTCATCATTCAAGCAATCGCGAACATATTTCGCTAGCTGTGTTCCTTCCAGTCCTATTGCTCTTCCTAGCTCAAGGAATCTATTTGCGTCCGCATCCATGTTATATAATTTGTTTTACAATGATTTTAAGTGTGTAGCACTCAATCCAATGTACGAACTAAAATATAAATATTATCAAATCTATATAAAAAATATAATAATGACATCAAAATAACAACATATACAATGAACCATGAAATTATCTAGGACAAGATAAAAGAATGTTACAAGAGGAATACAAATATTAATAAACAAATGTATAAACAAACTAGACATATACCACTAAACAAATATTTAAATCTAGTGTCTAAGTGGAGCCTTAAATTCACTCAAAATTACAAAAATGTATATATAACTCCAAAAAGACAATAAATTAATTCCTAATAGCAAATGAAATTAGCTAGTCTAATATTCATTTGAAAAATACATGTAACATGAATAAAAGAAAAAATTAGTACATTAGAATCAGACACAAAGATTTTCAATTAAATTAAATTATCTCAAGTTAATACTAATTATGTCCCTTGTTTACTTGACCTTCTCCTTTGTTCTCGAATAAATTCGAATAAAACAGTTTACTACAGTTCCTGTACTATAAATAGTCCAGTCCAGCACAGTTATAAATAAACTTGAAAGTTCATGAAATTTCTGACCTGCTTCAAGTAATTGTTTACAACAATGTTCCACTTGACTGCACACGTTAAGTGCGTATATTCTATTCAGGTCAATTTACTGTCCAGCGACGAATCAACGTATGATATTATTATTCAACTCAATGTGTCCTCGGAGGCGGATTCAATATGTTGCTGGCCACCATGTAAATGACGTTATTGTATAAACTGGTTAATAATGAGAACTCAATTCATGTCCATGGTTCATATGATTTATTGACGACACAATAATATATAAACAGAATAAATCCAATGAATAACACTTGTTAACAATGAACTTAACTGATCAACTAAAACTTCCGATATGTACTCGAATACTCTCTTAATACTCAACTGAACTTCTGAACTCAAATGACTTCACTGACTTTGATTGACTCAATTCTCTCCTTTCTCAACTGAACATCGTCTTTATATAATTTCCTTCCATCCATCTCGAACATTCCACATCGCTCTGTCTCTCACTCATTTAGTCAATACAATTTACAAATAAACAACATATATTATTTTCTATAAATATCTAGAATAATAAACAACATATTTATTTTCTATAAACATCTCGAATCTTGACCCCGTGACCACATGTTGACCTGGTTGGCCAAGCTCCAAAGATAACACACAACTGTGTGCGTAGTACTCATAACTATACCATGACACAGAGGTTTATAGTGCTCTCAATAATGTTAGAAAGTGAATACATTGAGTGAAATGGAACTTTCATATGTACAAAAAGTTATTTTTTCATTTAGTTTTTTCTTTGGTAAAGAAAGGGATCAAATTAGCAGACACTTCATTTGTTGTTTGAAATGAAAAATCCAAATCAGCTTGTTATAAAACTATCTTTTTGTTAAACATAAGTCATTGTTTTTCAAAAATACTTATTGAAGTTATTATTGATCTTAACTTTCTTTGTTTGGAGGGTTTACATTTCTTGAATCTCTGCACAAATTATTTTAATTACTTCCCTATGTCCAATTAAGCTGAAATTTTGAACCCATATATTCTCTGTGACAAGTATTTATTTTCAAGTAAATCAATGAACATCTTTAGCTCCTCTCAAAATTGTTCATTTTATATTTATTTTTATATAAGGCAAAATACATAAAGAGATTAAGGTGTTAAGTACAATAACTGTCTTCAAATGGTCAAATACCCATTTTATGGTAGCTACTTACAATTAAGTTTACTGTTACTTTCAGTTAAGGTCTCTGATTTGTATCAACTTGCATACAAGAAAGTTCAGTGTCCTGTTTTGGATTAAGAAACAGTAGTATTTTGGATTTAAATTTCCCCAATTAGGGTCATTGAAAATTCTATAGAATCTGACTTGTACTTTAACCTTTTTCTACCTAAGATCCAAAGATCTAACCCTTAACTTTAAATTTAACTATATACAGTGGGTATTCGGTTAACGAACTGTTCAGACAGCGAACAAATCGGACAACGAACACTTTCAGGAAAGATTTTTGTGTTCGGACACGGACAACGAACAAAATTCGGATAACGAACAAAAACTAATTCTAACGGAAACGTCTCGGCTCTCGAAACACCTGACATCAGTCCTCAATTTTTCCTGAAAATGGGTGCGCGTGCGCTGACACGTCATCATTCATACTACGTAGCAGTGAGGCAGCACCGTACGGCCGCGTAGGGTAGTGTGCGACGACACATCGTCAATAGTGTACCATACATGTGTAGTTGGTTTACGTCTTTGTGGTTTTCGTATGTGCTTCTCTAAACGCCTTATAAAAAAACCCTGAAAATTTGACAATAATATGGGACCTAAAAAGAGTGGAGTGTCAAGAACTGTGCTCACCATAAAAACTAAGCAAGAGATTATAACTAAAGTAGAGAGTGGACAAATAATGACTGATGTTACCAGGCAGTGCGGCTTGAACATATCTACTGTAGGCACAATCCTAGCTAAAAAAGATATCACCAAGAAGACTCAAGCCGCTAAAGGAGTAACGAAAATTACATCTGAGAAGCAAAAAAAAGTGTCATCAATGATAAAATCGAGAGATTGCTTTTAGTTTGGATAAATGATGGGAGGGGAAAGAGATGCAACTAGAATGGCCATCATTTAAGAGAAGGCTGGAGAAATTTTTGTAAAATTGAAAGAACAAACTCCAGGCTCGTCCTCCGAAAATCTAGAATTCAAGGCTACCACTGGCTGGTTTACAAAATTTAAAAGGAGATCTGGCATTAAACAAGCTGATGTCAATAGGGTTGCTGATCTCTACAACGACGTAGCTATCCATTATTTCGTGAAAGTCCTTAAGGAGAGAAAAACAACCGACGTTGGACTGTTCTTTAACGCCCAAATAAAGGAAAAGAACTGATTAATACGCGAGACTATATGTATGTATCATATTTGTAATAAATAAACTTACTAAGAAATTATTCTTGTACATGGAAATTTTTTTTTTTATTTAATTTTTAGGATCTCCAGAGACGAATTAAGTCGAATTTCCATTAAAATATATGGTAAATCGATGATCGGTTAACGAACGATTCGGATAGCGAGCATAATTGTGGAGTCGGATTAAGTTCGTTAACCGAATACCCACTGTATATAAATGTGGCCCTGGCCACATGAATTTTAAAACTTGACTAATTAAAAGTATTTTCCAACTTATCAGTGGTTTTAAAGTTGTTGAAATATACTTAAAACTATCGTTATAAGAGGATAATAGAAACTTTTTAATGTGGTTTGTGTCCAGAAGATTATTTGTCATGTATCAATTAGCAAATAGATTTCTCAAAATTTAGTTAAATGTGAAGACATTAATTTGTAAATAGATAATAAATTTAGTTTAATTAGCAAGCCAAATTTTCTGTAACTTCCTTGAGTGATAGCTCTTTAATTAAAATATTTTTTAAAAAGAAGCACAATGGTATTTTAATATGTCTCTTTGACTGTCTAAGGATCTGGAATGAATGTGCCACAATGGGATTTTTTGGGAAGTACTATGGTGACCAATAGCTATATTCGTCTTACTCCAGACCATCAAAGCAAAATGGGTGCAATTTGGAATAATGTAGTAAGTTTTCAATTTTACTTTTGATAAATCATTTCAGAAACTTTCTACATGCTGAAAGTTAACTCGTAAAAAAATCAACATTCATAGATATTTTGTAAATATTAATCTTGTTTGGTTTGCTCTAACAGTAATCCTGAAAATATGTTTATGTGATGAATAAAATGATACTGCACTTTTCTTATAACAACTAGAGTGAAACCTTTGGGTTCATTTCTTCTTGTTAGTAGGCAGCAAAATAAAAGTGCCACAATATAATCAGTTAAGGAGTATACAGTTATTCTGAAGGTTTATGGAAGGGCGGTGTAGAGTTATATACTGGATTTGTTAGGAATGATTCTGTTGAAGTATAATTTGTGTTTATTAAAAAATAAATGCAAAAGTGAGACATAATCTATACGCAGATGTGCCCTATAACCCACTGAATTCACATAATTAGCAAACAAGACAATATTGAATTTATCACAAATACTTTATACTTAATGTCTCTCTACCAGCTTAACTTTATTGACTAACATATTCTATGATACACTTTCCGGTAAGGAAATTAATTGAGTTCTGCAGTGCACAGGTGACTTTGATATGTGTATTTATCATTAAATACAACTTAAATATATTATTGCATTAAAAAATTGAGATTCTTTTTTAAATATGTATAGCATCTTACTTTTTAAAATCACTTAGAAATGAAATATTTCAACAAAATTAATTTGTAACATTTCTATGAAAACTGTTGGATGAAAATAAAACAAAGTTATATTTAAAATAAATAGTTTTAAACATTTAGATTAACTTGTCTATGTAATTATATATATATATATATATATATTTATAAATAAGTCAAAACTTAATTTAAAAAACTTGAATCTTAAATTTTTCACCACATTAATCATAAAGTTTTTTTTGTTTTTAGCCATGTTCAGTACGAAGCTGGGAGCTTCGTTCAGTTTAAAGTACATGGAAGTGGTAAGTCCCTGTTTGGGGATTCGGCTTTGCTGTTGGTATACAAAAAACAGGATGATAGCTGGTAAGTTGTTTTCATTCATTTTAGATAGAATTACATTTTTTAAAATTATTACAATAATGATTATTTCATTTTTGTTTTGTTTCAGGATCTGTATTTGGTAGTGTTGACCCTTTTATTGGACTTGCAGTTTTCTTGGATACTTACAGCAACCATAATGGACCTCATAATGTAAATAGTCAATTAATGATTTTTCTCTCTTTTTTTTTTACATAGAAATGTAACATTGGGTTTTAATTGAAAGGCTTGGTTACATTAGCTGCTAAGTCCATTTTGATCATAACAGAGAAAACATTGTTTTCTGTGTTCAGTTTACCTTGTTTTGTTTTACTCTATATTTTAATGAAAGTCTACAATAAAGCTTAGTGTAATGCACATAGTGGCATGTTCTACTACAACTCTCATGTATAAAAAGACCATCATAGACTGGGTATAATAGGATTAGTTTCCATTAGTCCATGATGATTACCTACAGTGAACAAAACTTTGTTCAGCCGATTAACTATTTGTTTTTATTACTTACATGGATGCTTGAAATCAAATTTCATTAAATGTACACATTGATGTATAAAAGTCAATATTAAGTCTAAAATAGAAATAGAAGTTACAAATAAGGCTAAAAGAATGCAAGCAAAATTCACTTTTTTCACAACCAAATTACATAATTGGACCTAAGTCTCTAACTTAGGACTATCATCATCATGAAAATAAACTTTGCTCTCATTATTTCATCAACTAGCTGCCCAGTTTTTTTTTCTTTTGGCAATCATCTATAAAAGTAGTTCATAAAATTCCAAAAAAAAAAAAAGTAGTGGTCATTTCAGCTGCTATAAAAAACAATGGTTGTTATAATTGGCTCTATTGTTGCCTTAAATGTTCATCCGTTACCCTCTACGAGAGCAGGGACATTGCAGAGGGTGTAACCAGAACTCATTTCATTATAGCCCCTGACCTTAAGGTGTATGATAAGAGGGGCACCAGTTGATGTAAATTATCAGGGCTCATGATTATCTGCTGGCAGTTTTGCTCAGATTATTCACAACAGTATGCCAACAAAATTTTACTATTGTACATATAACTTTTTTCTGATTTTCGTCAATGCATGTCTCAACACTCTAATGAATATTTTAAATACAATGTTTACTTTCATCAGTGCTTTGGATGCAGATTTAATTTCTTTATGAGAATATAAACTTTCAATCAATATTCCAGTTCCATCATTTGTCAGCTCATCTGCTGGCTTGCATTGAATTTTTCTTTGCTTACAAATTTTGCTGACTTTTTCCTTGCAATACTGTAACTTCTATACTTTTCAACACATTTTATCCAATGCTCTGTAAATCTATTCTTATTTTTAAAAATATTTTTAAAGATCTTTTTTTAAAATTTCTAATCAAAATATTTTAATATGTATATTTTGTTCAAAACTCTTCCATAGCATAATCATCCTTACATATCTGCAATGGTCAGCAATGGAACCCTTAAATATGACCATGATACAGATGGTACGCACACTCAGCTAGCTGGCTGCGAAGCTCAGTTTAGAAATAAGAATTATGAAACCTATTTGGCTATCAGATATGATGGAAACACTGAACAACTGGGTACTGTGAGTAATGACATTTTTACGACCATTGAAAAATTTGATTGGGTTTGAAGATGTTTTATAAATTGTATTCTTTATGTTTCTTGATTTGGGTGTTTTTTAAAAGATTGCAGAATATTGACTCCTGGCAACTTGTTTTTTGAAATGCCTGAGTTTGGCTCTTATACATTTTCTTTTTTTCAAATTGAGTCATCTGTTGATCAGAATTTCTGTGGAATTTTTTTTTTAAATATGTAACCTAGGATTTGTAATATATACATGTAATAAGGTAACTAGCCATTTGATGCACAAGTGTCAACCTAAGGGTTGTTGGTTTAGATCCTGCAAGTGGTGGGATTTTTCTCAGGTTTAATGGTTGTCTTGGTATCCACCTGTTTCTAAAAGGGTGTTCGGCAAGTAAATATTCTACCATAAATTAGTGAACTACTTCATCTGCCCTGTAATTAATACTTACATAGTTATTGCTTTTTTGTATTTTTTCAAGACAAGTTTATGTAGGTAAAATTCTGAGAAAATTTCAACTTTGAACTCATGATTTTTAATTACAATTATTTTCTTGCTTATTATGAATTTAGCATTTGTTTAAACCATTAATTTAGGTGTTTTATGATTTACATCTGTTAAAAAAACTGTAGGTTTCAACTGATATAGATAATAAAGCGTGGCTGGAAAGAGTGCTTTACTGTTTCAGGGAATTAAGTTGCCTTTAGGATATTATTTTAGTGTGTCTGCTGCAACTGGAGATTTAGCAGGTAAGTTTATGTATTTAATAAAAATATTATTTTATTTTTAAATCATTTTTTTTTAAGTTATTGAATCAGTAAAACATTTTCTCTTTTTTCTTTTAGACAATCATGATATTATAATTTCAATTAAATTTATGACTTGGATACAGAAGAATCTGTAAGCAAATGAACATTTTTATAATTTTATGGGTACCAAAATTAATTATTGTAATACATGTCTATGTTAAATGTAGTATATTATAATAAAAAAACTAAGTTTTTAGATACAATTATTAAATTAATCTATGTTTTTGCAATATGATGAGACATAATTATTACATTTATTAAATTTTTTTTTTTTAGAAAAAGGGGGTGGATCTTATTATGGGTTACCAGCTAAAAGATAATGGAGTCACCTAGAGGTATGTTTGCATTAAAAATAGTAGAAAAAATAATCCACCATCTGTTTTTTTTTTTAACAATTAAAAGAAAAGCAATTTAATCCCCTGAAAACTGATTATTATATTTCCAAGTTTAATTACATTTTCATTATTAAAAAACAGTTATTTAAGTTTGATGATTAATTATTTTCACTGGTTTGAAGGATTATTTTTTAAAGAGAAATAGTCTATAGTAATAAAGAACATATCCTTCAAGCTTTAGTTCAAAGAATTTGCTTAGTCACTTGCTATTAACTGTAATCTAGTCATTTTAAATATATGTTTTTTGCTATTTACTTTATATTTAAGATTTGGGTAGAACTATTTTTACTTATTACTTTTTGAAAGCTGATAATTCAAACTTTGAACTTAATTGTATTCATAATTTCACTTAATTGGAAACATTTATTCTAATGAATCTCTAATGTTATGTATTTTTTTATTGTACAATACTGCAAAAAGTATCAATATAACCTGTTATGATGTCATGATAAATTTTTAAATTAAGTTTTGACTTAAATATTTCCTATGACAGTGCACTAAATGAATGGTTATGTTGAGCGGAAGTAAAAGGAGGTGCGATTTTAGACACGGTTGTGGTAGTAAAAGAAAAGAATACATTATTTTTATTAACCTCTCTTATTGTGTTAGAGTTAATCTATAACTATTGTGACATCTGGGGGCCTGCCCAAATCTACGGGTGTATGAAGGTCGCACAGGTACATCACACGTGTACTTTTGTTATTAACATGGATCCCAAATCTCAAGATGATTTGTTTGAATTTTACCGTCAAAAAGGAGTCTCATTAGAACTACAAGGTGAGAAGTTAAGTGGATTTATTGAAAATGCAATGGCGCGAGATGAAAAAGAGCGAAGGAGCGAGAGAGGCAATTAAGAATGATGGAAATTGAACTAGAAAAAGAAAAACTGCGAGGAGGTAGAGAAGATATCAAGAGCGAACAGCGGGCGACATATGCAGACATGTGGAGGCCGAAAACTGCAGAACTTCAATGAACAGGTAGACTTTGATTGATGCCTACCTGCAACGATTCAGAATTCATGCAGAAAGCGCATGTTGGCCAAAGAAAGAATGGGGGAAGTTTCTGTATAACTTACTCTCAGGAAGAGCCCTTCAAGCCTGCATGTCTTTCACAATGTCTGACTTGGAGGACTATGATAGGATGTGCGATTCTAGCTTACCAGGTTCGGACTGATCGGAAGAGGGCTGCCGCAGGAAGTTCCATGAAGTCTACACCTCCAACCAGGGGATACGTCTCCACCGGTATATGGACCAAGTACAGTTGTATTTTGACAGGTGGGTGCACTTCTATCTGGGGCCGAGCTAACTTATACAGCTCTTCGAGATCTTGTTCTACGAGACAAAATTTACCAGTCATGTGATCCTGTGCTGGTGGCGTTTCTCAAAGAACGAAGCCGACTAGTTTGGCAGTGGCAGTAGAACACTGTCAGCAATACGCAATGGCCCACCCAGAGAGGAGCATGGAGAGTGGAAAGTGTTGTCACACCATCTTTCGCTGCAAAAACGGCGGGAGTGTCCAGGAATAGAGTGGCAACCAGTGGTAGAGAGACCGTGATCTGTTTTGAATTGTGTGGGAAGGCTGGGTCACATGAGAGCCAGCTGCCACCTGGAACAGAAGGGTCCTAGGATGCAGTTACTGCCGTAGATGGGGTCATAGTGCACGGCAGTGTGGGACTGCTAATCGAGCCGCAGTGGGTGGATGGCAGGTGAGTGCCGGAGGGAGACAGGATGTCGTAGAAGCATATCAACCGAGTCAAAATCTGTCTCCACCGGACCACCGCATGGACTATAAGGGTCACTGAAATGTCGTCTTGGGAAAATTAGAGTTTTATCTCTGGACTAGTCGGCGATCAGAAGGTTAGAGTTCTACGGGACACAGGCTGCACCACAGCAGGCGTAAGACGTTGCTTTGTGTACCGCTCGCAGCTAACGGGAAGGGACCCTATCATGTATGACTTTTGGGGGAACATTGAAACGTACCCAACTGCCGGGCCGTTATACAAGTTACGACCCCATTCTTCTCTGAGAATTAGAGGCCTGTGTGTTGGAGAAATGCAACCGCTGATTTGATAATAGGAACATAAGAGGTGTGCAACAACCCACTTTAGCTGGTTTACAGTTGTGGCAACAACATCATGCAGTTGATAGCCAGGTAGCAGCGGTGACCCGAGCTCAAAGGTTCCAGAAGAGGAAATGCAGTAGGAAACAACCGAGACATTATGAATGGGTGATGTCATGTCAAACAGAAGTCAGGCGTAGGAAGGAGATGTCATGTCAGACAGAGGGTATACAGATGACCAATAATGTGGAATGTCAGAGGAGGTCAGGCAGAATGGCAGAGGCGCACCTGTCAAATGATTATACGAGACAGAGTAAGACAGTACAACAGAAGGTGGAGAAGATACAGAAGGTGAAGGATGATAAAGATTGTTGTCATGGCGACACCTCGTAAAGATCAAGAAACATTTAGTTGACTACAAAATGCAGGAGAACGTTGAGACAACGTTGGACGTTAAGACTATGCAGAACGTTGAGGCAGCAGGCCAGACTTCCGTGCAGGTACTCAGGCTGACAGCAAATGATTCAGGACTGAGGTATTACAAGACGTAAGGGATATCCACTTCACGGATAGAAGTATCGGGCCTGTAGTGTACCTAGGTGACCCTTTCTGCTGGCTGAAGTTCATAAAGCGTGAAATATGTTTGGCCATCTTCATTGGGTTCATCGTAAATATATTTCACATTCAACAGGCTATCCAGCTGGGAAAATTATTTTTGGCCAGCGAAGATGGAGAGAATACTTCAACTTCAGCAACGTGAACAACATACCAAACCACATCATCTACATGAGTCAGTATTTTGGCTGTGGTTTCATTTAGCCAAATACTCTATCAGACCTTACTCTACCTACAGGCACCTGGGGGTCATCACCCTGGTCGCCTATGAATCGTTCGGCTACCTCATACTTCAGAGAGGTCATGCACCCTTTGAACTTTTTGGAACAACAAATCCATCACCAGAGTAACCGATGGGTGTTGCTACCACCAGATCAAGGTTATTGTGGAGGTGCTACCTGGGACCAGGTTGTGGAAACGCGCCCAAACACCGAGAGATGACAGAACCGGCATCAAGGACACATGTGTTTGGAAGGCAGACGACGGCAGCCCTAAAGACACTTACTTAGTGATTGAGTAGACATAACTATTGTTATGTTATTTGAATTTATTGTAAATTTTTTCGTTATAATATATGTATTCGATGTCATGTTACCATAATTGCCATTATTTGTCGGTTTTGTTAGTAATGAATATTACTAATTAGGACATTAAGATAGGATACATTTTGGGTTATTTGGTTATTGAAGGGGAAGATGTCCCATCATTATTTTGATTATTTGGCATTTCATTAATACTTATGCCACTCAATGTATTACATTTTGGTTATTAACATTGTGTATGGGAGATTATTGTTTTCATCATGTGTTACTGCTGTGATGGTTTGTTGGGTTTCACGGCCACATCAGGATTGGGTACTTTAGGCTATTTTGTTCTTGATGATGTTATTGATTGTATTTGTTTATCCTAATTGTAAGTAGAGTGTATCTGTAAAAAAAACAAACAATTAAAAAGATTTTCTTGTAAGAAGAGAGGGTATGTCACAGGGTATTTCCTATGACAGTGCACTAAATGAATGGTTGCGTTGAACGGTACAAAAGAGGCAGGAAGCGATTTTAGACATGGTTGTGGTAGTAAAAGAAAAGAATACATTATTTTTATTAACCTCTCTTATTGTGTTAGAGCTAATCTATAACTATATTGTGATAACTGTCATAATACTGATTATTCTACCTTATCTAATAAAATAAGTCGTTCTGTCTGTGTTTAATCAAAAGTAAAATCAAGAATACAAAAGTATTCCAGTTTACAATATTTATCATGGATTCATGCACATGTCTAGATGCTGATATCATTTAACAAATTCATGAATAAATAGTTTTGTGGTTTTTATTATGAGACATATCATTAACATTTTTTTTATTGTTTTTATTACAACCGATAAAAGTAATTTTTAAAATCGTCCAATGAAAAGAATGAAATAATAAAAAATTCTCTGATGATAAGAATAGCTGGGCTTGTCTCTTTAAAAGTTGATCTTATATAAAAAAAGAAATTTACAAATTTCATACAAGCTTTCTTCCTCATCATATTATTTCATTTTTTAATTAAATATGTGGTTTCAGATTTATTTTTAAAGTTCCAAAATGTAAGACTTATATTTCTAAGACTGACACTAAGTCATGCTACCCAGGTCTTATTTTCTTGCACAGTGTTTCATTTTTTTTATAACTTTTAAAAATTTATCCTTTCTATTTGTTTTAATTAAAAGAAACTACTAATTAGATCTCTTATGGCAAATTTTTAACACCATTTTTTTTTTTGAATTAAATAATTTTTATATCCTTTATTATAAAAGGAAAAGAAACAACAACTAATTATTTTTTTATTTTCGATTGTAACATTAAAAAAAATAGATATATTTTTGATATATCAAAGTTGAACATTAGTCTATCTCTATGCAAAGGCTTTGCAGGGTAGAGTTAGTTATTTAATAATGGTCATAATTTAGGCACTTTAACTTGTGTTTATTTTTTTTTAGTTATATTTAAAGTTTTGTTTATTTTTTTTTTTTAGTTATATTAAAAAAACGACTGTACTTTTAAAATGTATTTCACTGTGATATTATTTAAATATTGAAAATGAAAGTTTTTCATCATAATAATATGAGTATTTTTTTCTTAACAGATAGAATAGATGATGCTAAAGGGTCCTATTTGCTAGAAAATTGACAGGTTGGAAGCTTTTGGTGATTATCATTCTACTTATCATAGGCATTGGCGTTTGTGTGATGGTGGGATTAATCATATTCCAGAAGCAACAAGAGAATTCCAGAAAGAGATTCTATTAAGCCTACTACTTTTAATTTAACACCTTAATGCTTTTCCCCATTTTAAAGTGAAATTTTTAGTTGTAAAATATTTACCTCCTTCTCTATACCCCTGAATTTAAGTACCATAAACATTCCATATGAGAAAGAGGAAGTTTTTAGTGTTTTTTTCCTTTTGAATATTTAAAAAAGATAAGCCTTTTATTCTTACTGTTTTAAAATTTTAGGAAGTACTTATGATGTTGCCAATACTACATTACAAGGCTAAGTGTGTGCTAAGGACAAAAAAGGCATATTTTGTGTTAACAACATTAAGTATTCATGCTGTTCAATGATCATTGAATCAGATTATATCAAACTCCATAAAAATTTTGACAGGATCAAAATATATTAATATTTTTTCAAATGTTAATTTTCTACTAAATAGTCTTTAGCTTTATTTCAGAAAGTTGAAAATATCAAATTAAAATTGAACACCTTTATATTTCTGTATTTATAAAAGATTTCAACATAAAACAATATTTATCAGGAAATGGAGTCAGCAAAAAAAACATGACTTAGTGTGTAGGCAGAGTTTTCACTGATTAATAAGTGCAATTATCAGTTACCCCTGTATTTATTCTTGCTTTTATTATTAATACTCAGTTGATTTCTTCTAAGAAAAGTAATTTTGTCTGTACTCATCAGAAAAAAAAAAACAAACTAAATTCCACCTTTTTAATAAGCATTAATTATTTTAAAAGGTAAATCTAATAATTTTTTTTTTTTTAAATTTTAAAATCCCTTTAAAAAGCTAATTATGTAAACCACATAATTTAAAATGCCACTTAAACTCAGGTGCACTCGCTACCTTAACTTAATAAAATGAATTATTATTTTTAGATTTTTATTGGAATGAAAATAAATAAACATTGATCAGAACTTTATGAACATAATTTTTTTGAGACATAAGTGTTGTCTTTTTTTTTTCGAATTGCATAAATTATATATTTTGTTCACATTTATACATGCATAGTTTAGTTTAGGTAAAACCTTTTTCGGCCACTAATACTGGGTATTCAGTTGCAAAAATATAAAAAATTTTTTTAGATTCAATAAATTTTATTTTCAATAACTTTATTTTCTGCTGAAATTTTTCCTATGACAAGGTATGTTGATATGTGTTAATGTTAACTGGGAGTGATGTATTTAAATATTTATGCATCATAAATGTTTTCAAAGCATTCATATCAATAAATTTTGTTTTTTTTGCAATATTTTATATTTAAAAATTAATATTGCATAATAATGACTTATAAAGCCTGGCTATTGGTTTTATGTTTGCCTTAAAAAATGATGAGAAATAAGAATCTTCCAATGTATGTTGCTAGTTTATATGTTATATTTTCACCTATCATGCTCATTTCCAGAGCTAAAAAAGCTTAGTTCATGCTCATACCTTTTTTTTTCTATCACATAAGTAGTAACATAAGTGCCAGTTTCTAACTTCTCTTTGGTTTTACTTTGTTTGGTTTTGTTTTGTTTTTTTTTAGAATTTATCATTCAAACATAGTTTATCCAATAATAACATTAAACATTTTTAGTGAAATTAAAGTTTTTCAATAAACTTGACATTGTTTACATTTATTCTGTTATGTTCCCAGTGTTTTTATTTTATTTTATTTTTAAAATTTCACTTTCTATGAAAATAGTTATTAAAATTGAAGAAATTGTAGTTTGTCAGTGTTTAAGAGTTCATGTTTCAAAAGATTTGTCACTTGAGCCATGAAGAATAGACAAATTTTACCATGAAATCATCCGAAGAATTTGTGTGTTTTCTACTTGTTTTGTTAATTGATTTGTTGACTGTGTTCATAAAAATTTTGAAATGCCTGTCATTGCTAACATAACCACTGTGGTGTTGTGAAATTAAAATCCATTGCATGAAATAAACAGTCTCCACCTTTTTTTTATGGATGACATAGTTTTTTAAGTTAAATAGAAATACTCATCTTTGTTTACAAGCTAATTAAAAAGCCTAGTGTCATACCTTTATTGAAAGGGTGAAACTGAGAAACATTTGAGAACACACCTTATAACAGTAAAATTAACAAAGTCACAAAACAACTTCTCATTTTATAAATAACTTAAGAATTAAAAAAAAAAAAAAAATTAGATAAAAAGCTAAATTTATAAAAATAATTAAAGAGAAAAACCTGGTATTAAGTTTTTTAAGTGAGACTAGCTGGAACTTTCTTGGTTAGGCTAGGTATGTATTAAAATGCTACTTGCATAGATAATGAAAGCCACACAACCCCTTGTTATGCAGTGGCTAAAAGAACATTCAATCCTCCCCGATGGCCACTTAATAATAAAGTTAAATAATCTCAATCATTTTGGGAGATGGCGTTCACTTGTTTTATAAACATCATTGCATGCAGTAGTTTTAATAATGTAAAAAATTAAATCTTTTTTTTTTTTTTTAACTATTGATTTTATCAGTATTTAAAAATAAAATGCAAATCTAAGATACATTAACAGTAAAGACATAAGTATTCTTCATTGGTTTACACTCTGGTACTAAAGATGGTTTAGGAAAACAAGGTGGATAACAGCAAAATAGAAATATTATTTCAGAATTAGTTAAATTATTTATTTACACAAAAAGGGAGAAAAAAATGTATCTATTTACATAACATGAATAAGAGAATGCTTTGAAGCAAGCAAGATAAAATAGCTAACAAATAATAGATGTTTTTGAGTCTAAATATATATTTTTTTTTACTATTATAAAACACCTTTTCTAGGTTGGGTAGGCACTTAAATGGCCTAATTTCAGAACTGTGGCATTTATATTATGTTACAACATATTCTGTCTTTAAAAAGGTTCTTTAATATAATGGGTAGGCAAATATGAAAAGTCACCTATCATAAAAATAACTATTTTGATACTGATAACAGACTGATGATTGAATGATAAATGGGTGATAACATGTTGATGTCTATTTTACCTAAAGTATACTACCATCTATCCTTATAATAAAAAAATTAATGAAATCTAATAGAGCCAAAAGTTTACTTTTTGACCATTAATTATTTTAAATTAAAAAACATACACACATTATCAATAATTATTATAGCACCAGTTAATAAAATCTGAGGTTAGTGCACTCACACAATTAAAACATTTTATAGGAATAATGAATGCCATATTGCTGAAATCTGTACTTGCAACAATAAAAAAACAACAACAAAAAACCAATATTAAAAAAAAAAGAAATCCTTTCAAGTATGCAGGCAATATCTGCTATTTAATTAGATACAAAACCATCAAGAGAAAAATTAACTCCTTTATGAGTTGTGCTTTAAACATTTTTAGTTTTATAAAATGTATCAAATTAGTAAGGGCCTATAAGTAAGCATAAAAAAACTGATAGTTAAAAAAATAAAAACAAAGAATAGTTATATGTGCTTTGATATAAATATAAAGGTGATTGACTAATTTAATAAAATTATGGCTAGCCTATTATTTAAGGATTAAAAATTTACCAGTCATGCTGTATATGACACCATAGGGAATAACATTTAATAAGACAGTTTATCCATTTAATCATGTCTACCAAGCAGAAATTTTGTATTTTAAACAAAATATACATAGCAAATAATTTATCTTGACATCCAATAAAATATTTTAACAATATTTGTTGCACAACTATACATTTATAAAATCTAAGAGAGTACAAACTTTGTTCTTCTTTAAACAAGTATAGGAGTATATGCAGAAGCTTAGAACAGTGCTGTATTAATAATTTATACCATAAACATTCATCTTTAAACTTTATCAAACTATGATAATTCAGTAGGATGAATTGCACAAATGTTTATTCACAAAAACAGTGAATAAAAAAGTTAAATAAATAAATGTTAGCAAATATTTCGATGGTTCTGAACTTTTAGAAAAAATAGTGCTTGATGAACTTAAAAAACAGCGAAAATCAAATATAAAAGTCCCACCATTTACACAACATCTTTTACTTTTGAACATTTACTAGTAATATCCTTTTCTTATTAATGGACATAAATACAATTGTTTTTTTTAAAATAGAGAAAACAGGAGCATTCTATTTATGTAACAGCTTGACATATATAGGATTCTTTTATAAGATTAAATTTATTTTTAATCTATTAAAACTGAATAGTCTTAAAGGGGCAAGAAAGTTTTTAAAGTAAGTCATATTAGATAAAAAAAGAATTTTCATATTATTTTCATAAGATAAAAGATTAACATATACAAAAAAGACCTTAATGATCAAAAGACATTGAAGGTATCAAATAGTTTTCATTAATCTTTGATGAGGATAAAAATACACACTGAAAGTCTTTTATTATAAGAACAGCATGCTCATTATTGTGAATAGTTTAATTTTTTTCATGCTTTTTTTGATTTTTCTTATTTTTCGAGCCAGTGACTTGCTTTCAGTTATTATGGATGTGCTATTAATGGCACCCTTGACAGGGATAATTTTTTTATCAACAGGACAAGGACCGTCCGCTGACACTATCAATGGAAATATCACCTTGATATCCATTTTCTGTAATAATTTCAAATGCGATCTGAAGCAAAAAAAAAAAAAAAAAAAAAAAAAAAAAAAAAAAAAAAAAAAAAAAAAAAAAAAAAATGAAAGTGCATCAATGCTATTTTATAAAAAGCAGAAATTAAAATACAGTAAACAAATGTGAAAGCATATAAGACTCTCCATACAGCTAGTGAATTATTACTAAGTACAATAGTCATTTTTTAAAATTAAATGAGTTGTTTGAATAAAAATTATTGATGGCCGTAAGGTGGATCAGGACAGTGAGATTCTAATAACGTTCCTTTCAGATTTATGGTTATCCCGTATGCCTGTCACAACCTTTGGTCCGATAAATATTTTAGGTCACTTAAATTGAATAAGTTCTTATGACATTTAGGTCTCCTCAATGATAATATTAAGCTTTAAATGAATTGAATTATAAACAGCTCTTAGTCAGTTTTTTTATTGAGTGCAGGACATTTCTTTTATTATGCTTCATATATGTTCTTAACAGTGACTATTATATATAATTATTACGAAGTAGCTGTATATTATAAGACTGATTTATAAGAAGACAGTCCATACATCCTGTATGTAGGCACTGCACACTGTTTAAACTGTTTTATATGCAGCTGAAATATTCCTATGGTTGATTTTAAATTTATGAAAATGTTCTTTATTCTGTTTTTTTTTATCATCTCATTTAAGATTTATATTCCAGACTTAATTAGTTGGTTTTCTTTTTTATCAAAAACAAATGAGTGCCCATACATTTTCAGTCATATTTTATATACAATATCATACTGATAACCTGACATGGCCAGCTCTTAGGTATGGCTAGTCTGGCATTGGAATTCAGCAAATGCACCTCCTGATTACCGTATGCTCTCCGTGACAGACTTCAATACATCTCCTCTTGCCTGTGAAAATCAAAAAGTTATTCAGTTTAGATAAAACAATTTTAACTATTAAAAAAACAACAAATACCCAAAACATTAAAGAATAAAAAGATAAAAAAAACAACTAAATTTAATGAAAATATGGCTGGGATTTGTAGCCAGTTTAGAGGGAGTCCTAGATTCCACCATATCCTCCCTGCTAACAAGATTAAAGTTTGGAAGAAATTAAACTTTCCACTATTAACATAGTTCAAAATAATGCCAAGCCTGTGAGTAACATATGCAATAGACTTTATTACTTGAGCAAAATTTTCTGCAGCACAGAAATAACGCAATCATTATTAAGTTTCTGATAAATTAGTGTAGATGTATAGGAAATAGTACATTTTATAGATATAAAGTATGGAAATATCTAATTAGTGAGATTTTATCATACATTTTCAGACTTTGTGGGTCAATAGCTTAGGTCATGTTTTGTTCAATGTGAAGGTAGCCTACCCAACTTGCAACATATATAGGCCCAGTGATAATGTACAACTTATTCTACAGCTATTAATTTAAAGTTTGCAATTATGCATTCATGATGCCCTCCCTTTTTTTCAAAATTTATTCTTTTTCTGCAAAAATACAGTAAACTTTCATTATAAACAAAATTACTAAATGCATGCCATTTTAAATGTTGAGACTTTACATTTTTACCTGAGCATAGACATTAAGTGTGCCAATATGTTTGCCATACATGTGATAGAAAAAGTCTACACACTGCTCACTCATTCCTCTATATAAAGGTGAATATAAAATGGCATTGCTACCTTTCCCTTTAGCAGAAGCTTCAATATACATGAAATGACCTGCAGATTTAAAAAAAAAAAAAAGAAATATGAATGAAACAAATACACATCACAGGTCAAGATTGTATATAGAAAAAAAATAAACAGACAGTCTGGGTAACAAACAACAGATAGCAGCCTGCTTCAGAAGCATAACCAAACAAGGCTATAACCTTAGGCCCTGAAAATAATCGGCCTTCGTTTATCTGTGAAGTCCCTGTAATGAAAGTTTATCTCTTTAGGTCATATACACCACTAATGGAACTGTTTTTGCAGAGGAGTATAGGGGCTGAGCCCCCGGCCCTCAAATGGTATGATTTGAGTTTTTTGACAAAATTTTAATAATAACGTTTTATAAAACATCAATCTATTTTGTTTACAATCAATAATAAAAACTGAAAAGTTTATATTTTGGCAATCATTCAGGCTATTTATATATACTTACATATAGGCCTATAGCTTATATAATTTTTGGGCATAAAAAGATTGAATCTTATTGAAGTTCACTTCTGTCACTTTTGGGCAGCATTGGCATTTGGTGCTTCAACATGATTGAATAACACGAATGCTCACCCCATACTGCAGATCAATGTTACAAAAGCGTCTTGCCAATCTTTTCCTGCTTGCATTTGAAAAAGATTTAACAGACAATCTGAATGCTGGAAGCATTTTTAGGTAAATTCAGGTAAACCCAGGCCCGTAGCCAGGTCAGCGTAGGGGCAGGGAGGCAAAATGCTCCAGCAAGGGGAAACCTTACTTTTTCTTTATTTTTTCCTCTTTTTTTCTTTTTTAAGTGGGGGGGCACCCACACCTAGCTGGGGGGCACGCCCCCCCAGTGCTCTCCCTTGGCTACGGGGCTGGCTAAACCACGAAGTTTGCAAATTTGAAACGTATAATAATATAAGTTCGCAACAAGTGCCGACGAGTGGGGGAAGGCCAATGTCCAGCGGCCCAGCGAGTTTTAGCGACCCAGACTGAGCAGGCCAATCAACTTTTTAAAATATTAATATCAGCCCAGGGGCCCGAAATTTCAAGGCCTGATGGGCCTGTTCGAACCTTGTAGTTTTATATATTGATATCTTCTGAGGACAACTAGCAACTTAAATAAGTTAATAAAATAACATTACTATTTCTGACTTCATTTTTATACATATGTATAATAAAATTATAAAGTACAAACTCCGTGATTTCTGAGTGATGTTATTTAATTTGCAAATTTACTTTTTAGCAGAATTAATTTTATTTTAAATTGAATAATTGCACACTATTGTTGTTGATAGATCTGTTCTTTGTTTTCAGTATTTTATAAGAAATATCACACAAATAGCTAAGCTTTATTCAAGCATCTTTGTCGTTCTTTCCGGGTTGTACGTTAAACAAACAGTATATTAATATAAATCAGGTATTATATATGTAAAAATTGTGTAGCATAACAATTGGTCAATATATTTATAACAGGAATCAGAAATTGCTCAGCCTCCCAATAAATTTTTATCATTAAAACTCTTTACTATTTAAATTATTTGTGTAACAAAACTGCAACATGCCATGCATTATTGAAACGTGGTTAAAATTATATATTTCTAATTAATAGCTAAACAATCGGTACTAAAATGCACCATTCCAGATATGGAACTCTCACAGCTTTCACGCTTCGCGGCTCCATTTTCGCCCCCACATTTCTTCTGCTACCACCAGGGGCGGATTTTAGGAGGGGCCTTGGGGCCCGATGCCCCCGTTATCGCAAGTTTAGGTAATACATCATTAAATAATCAAACTATTTTTTGTTCTAAGACTAATTTTCAACAATGAAAAGTAGTCCCCCCTCGCCAAAGTTGTCTAGATCTTCGGCAGCCCCCTCCCGTGGGCTTCTTCGCCCCCGAAAATGTCTTCTGCCCCCCAATCCAATATTCCTGGCTACGGGCCTGAGTGCCATTCTTTCATCGCACCATATTCGACGTGTAATGGCTCTGGAGGCACAACGGGAAAAGATATAGGCCTACAATGACCTGTAAAACCACTCAGGTTCTCACCAAAGATCAATTCCATAATCTGTAGGTCGAGAGACAGCCAATTAACACAACTCGACCCAGTGGCGTCATTGGGGGGGGTTGGGGGCCGTGGCCTCCCCCTATATTCTTAAAATAAAAATAATTAAATTAAATAAATACAAATACTCTTTTTTGATTCTATAATCAAAAATTAATTTTTTAAAATATTATAATGTCTGCTATTTTTTTTAAATCTACTTTGTTCTTTGTTATTTTTATAAACCTTTTAAATCAAACAACTCGACACTATTACATTTTTCATATATTTTACCATATATTTATTTATTATATATACATGTAACAGTTTCAAAATATATAATGAACACACAAATTGGTATTTTTGTATTTTTATTTGCCCCCCCTCCCCCAACATTTTTATCCCCCACCCCAACATTTTGGTGAAATGGACGTTACTGCTACGCACCCAAAAATCACCCCACCTCCTTAGAAGGGACAATTTTAGTGCCTTTTTTTTCTCCAACACCACAGCCGGGAGTGTGATGGCCACGGGAGACTAATGTATGAAAATCCTTCTGAATATGACCTGAAAATTCTCTTGGTTACTCATTGAAGATCAAACACTCTTTTCATCGATACAAGAAAACGGTCAGAAATCTTTCAAATTTCAGGGAATAGCAATATGTGGTTGAATAAAGAACATTTCCCACTGGGTCTCTTCGGTAATTTTTTTGGAAAAAATTATACCATTTTAGGTAACTAGTCTTAGGTCAACAATGACCAAATCTGGCCCTGTGCATGAATATAAAAAAAAAAACCAAACAAACCAACAACTAGGTTTAGAACTCACTTGTGTTATCCTGACAGAACCACATAATGAATTTTCGGGTTGGGGGGGAGGGTGAGAGGAAGGATGGATTAATAAGTGTTCATTATAGACACAGATAAAGTAAGCCATTTTAAAGCAAAAAAAATAAAAATAAAATCACGATGATCTTGACCTATGTAAAATTATCCGAAACAATGCATAGAGCGTGGATTATGTATATATACCATTAAGGTTAATACATCCCATGCAATAGGTAAATATTCATTTCAGCGCATCCAATAGTTTTGATAAAAGGGGAAGGATGCAGTCTAGCGACTTGGCCACAACATCACCCCAGCTGTATATGTCTGAAGACAAGCGTGAGTAACAATCAGAAGGTACTAACGCCTCACCTAATGACCACATCGTCGCCTTGTGTTTTGCCGATTTCGTCTGACGACATTAATATTCGCTCATCAAAGTCCGCATAATAACACCATCATTTAAAAAAGAATTCGAGCTAAAGACTTAAGACAAAAAACGACTCATAAACTTGTCTCATAAACCATCTATCAAACCTTAAATGAATATTCCAAAAAAAAAAATCAAACCGCATGACACTTAATGAACCGTTTTTTTTTTTTACATACTTAGCAGACGGCATACAGTAATACAGTAGTACAGACAGGAAGAATTTAACGCTTCGTTCCCCGAGTTTTGTGTTGCTCATAAATCTTCGCGCAAGTAGAAACATAAACATTAGGTACAATCCTTGAACCTGATCTCAAAGGATGCGCGCACACACTCTCTCTCACACACACAC
>JAGDYQ010000100.1:1851197-1871197 GCA_021962125.1 Bulinus truncatus | reverse complement strand
TTTTGCCGCCCCCCTAAAAAGTAATAAAGTGCCGCCCGGTGCGGACCGCACTCCACCGCCCCCTCCAGGTACGCCACTGAGTGGGCCGCGAGTTACACTTTGAGAACAACTGCCCTTATTCTGTTCACAGTGACTGGTGTGTTTGTTTGTGTGTACATTTATTTTATAAAATCAATCGGAAATTTCTTTATGATATTTTAAAAATATATTATTTAAAACACGTGGTTTAATATTATATTTGTATTTCAAAAACAAACTCCAAGACAACAAGAATCGGCATAAATAAAACGAAGATAAGAAAATTAGAACTAATGGCACCTGCAGGGTATATAACTTTAGCATATTCGCGTTTATCTCCTAAATGAGTCTCGACAGGGACAATGGTGGTCTCTTCTGTTAGTCCAGCGCCACATGAAATCTCATTGAGAGAGCACAACTGAAGCATACTTATATTGGAGTTCCTAATGGAGAAGATCATGAAGGTACACCTATCAATAATGTAAGCAATGTTATAACTTAATACGATCAGGTTGCATGTAAGGCTTATATTAGAGTATTTAAGAACAAAATGGCGATGCTTTCTTATTGGACTGTACAAGACATTTACAGAATAACTTCCATGTTAGTGAGAAAGCGTCTAGCGTATAATTGTCCCATATACTTAAAGATCCCCATTTCCTCTACGCATGATAAATGGCAATGCCAACATCACAAACTGAATCGGCAAGTTAAAGCCATATGATTGTGCTGCAAAATTTCACCCATTTAAAATCAATTGATGTCATTTAAATTAACATAATAATGATAAACATAAAAAAAAAGCCAGATTTTTTGTAAATAAAAATGTACAATCGAATACAGAGAGGGCAGGGAAAGGGGCAGAGAACTAGGCAGTTGGAGGGGAAATAACTTACAGTTTGAGCTGAAGGAGAATTATAATTTGTTACACAGATAACGAAACCATTTTCTTTAAAATCAGTAGTATAGATTTGTGCGTAGTAAAATTTGCAAATTTGATTTAATTGCAGAATGTACTGACCTACTTTGTAATACACAGGCGTGCGAATTGAAAACAACAACAACGTATTATTAAATCATTACTTAAGATATTTAGTAAAGAAAACAGAACAGGTTAGGTTATATGTTGCAAAAGCGAACTGACTTTATGACGACGCAAACACTAGATCTCCCAATCGACTTGCCCTAGGTAAATTAAACAAAGTAAAAAAAAATTACTAATCATGAAATACAACATACACACAGATAAGAAGGTAAATAGGCAAAAAGCTCCATTTGCCAAAATCAAATAAATCCTGCCCGTCTTTGACATTTAGTATAGAAACACCCACTAAAAACTAGGAGAACGTTTTCTTATCTTCAATTCTCTACCGACTTTTGTGATCTGGTTATCTTTACTCACGCCTGGCTATTTTGAAGCTGTTAATAGTGGAAATTCTCACCGGCCCAGACACATAAACACCTTGCAACATATGCCCACAGGGCATTTGTAAACAGCTTGCCATTTGCTACCCACAGGGCATTTGTGTTTTGTCTTTCGACTGACCGTACACTTCCCTCACTTCTATACACTGTTAGTCCTTTTTCTCAATGTTTTGTAGACCTTAGACCTTATTATGTATTTGCGCACCATTATGGAATTATGTGGCTCAGAATATCTATGCAGCCTAGTAAACACAACTTGTGTACGATTTGTTATAATGTGTTTGCACGCACTCGGCGAGCTCGATTGTTAAGTATTTTTTCAATACACAAAAATTGTTAAAAAATAGAAATATCTTAGACATATTTATATAAAATATCATTACAAAAATTATAAGTGTGGGGGGCCCATCTAGATATATAAATTATTTATTTACTTGAAATGGAATTTATCAGCTAACGTAAAAACTTTCTAAAGACACATTTAGTTCAGTATACTGTAATCACGCACTATGTTTATTTTAGTACTGATACTATAAATATATATAGTAAACATTTAAAACATTTTATTTTTATTTTTTTTTACATTTTTTACATTTTAGTTTTGAAATAAATTAACTTTCCATTGTTTTTGCACACATTAATAGAATTGAACTCAATCTGGCAAGTTACGACTAAAAGAAAGCCTCACTATTTCGCACTCTTCTGCACCGGCGCAATGCATCGGAATTATTTTTTCGCCTTGATAAAAAAACATTTTTGGATTCATAACTCAACAAGATTTTAATTCATAGACTCGAAATGATTATAGTTTTGTATTTTATTGTACAATCAGAAGTGTGACAAACTTGAGCACTAACAAAGAAAAGGTCCAAAAGTGAACTTCAAGATTTCAGGACACGTGGATACTTAAAAAAACCATGTGGATACTTGAAAAAACATGTGGACACTTGAAAAAACATGTGGATACTTCAAAAATCTGGGCAAAATTTTGAAAAAACATTTGAATACTTGAAAGAAACATGTGGATACTTGAAAAAAAAAACATGTGAATCACTTCAAAAATCATGTGGGTACTTGCAAAAACATGTGGATACTTGAAAAAAACATGTGGGTATTTGAAAAAAAAAAAAACAAAGACGACATAATATACATGAAGGCTGAATGGCACATACTTTTGAAAGACGTGCTGTCGAATATAAAAGTTGGTGTGTAATTTTTTAATAGAGAAGAACTAAAGAACAAAAATTAAAAAAAAAAAAATAAACTTTGATTCAGAGTTAAGATTCTTCACTCACTTCTGGCTGTCAGCAGCCTGAATATAGGCACAATTGAATTGCAAAGAACTGATCTAAGAAAGAATAAAAAAAGAAATACGATGGGGGGTTGAGGGGGGAGTGGTAAGGGAAAAAAAAGAGAAAAGGAGGAAAAGATCCATTTTTCACACGGTATGATACAACTGCCAGCTCATTACTTCTGTAAATTACAGGGTTTTCATCAACGTACATGACAAGTTCTCATGATGCCATCATGTGCATTCAAGTCTTAGAAGACAATTAACCGATACAAAAAAAAAAATAACAACACCCAACCAACAATAAAGATACATTTCATTCATGTTTTTGTATGACAACACACATGAGTTGTTTCTTTTTTTAAAATTGATGGCTTTGAAAAACAAAAACAACGAGTTATTTTCTTACTGTCTGCGTGCACCATTACCTTTTTTTTCATCCCAGCGTTGTGTCGAATTAAAGCCGCAGGTCCCAACTGGTGGTAAGTGTACTCAACTGTACTCCAAGGGATACGAGAAAGCTTATGGAGGGTTACGCAGAGACATATAATTTTCGTTTAAAACAACCAAGAATTGTATCCTCTGGTGTACAGTCGTGGAAAAGGTTGAGAACCGCTGATTTAAAGTTATGCTGTTACACTTTTTAAAAAACAAATTGTTACAAGAACTCTACAGACACAGTCAATGGTGTCAGGGTATACATGTTCTTTAGGCCGATACACTATTATTATTTTTTTACTCAGGGAAACTAAAGTCATAATAAAGTAATGTTAGTAACGTAGATAAATATAAAACTAAAAATAATTAGGTCTCTAGATGCCCACACGAGGAGAATATAAATGTGCCCCCCTCCCCCCACCCCACAATCAAGAAAAAAGAAAGAGGCCGACCAAGAAACACCTGGAGCCAGACATCGAAGCTGACGTCACCAAGTTGGGGCTCAGCAGGAAGCAGCTAGAGAGAATGGCTCAAGACAGAAGTCGCTGGAAATCTTCAGTTAGTGGCCATTAGGGTTATGACTTTTTTGTAACCTCATATTTACATGGCAAGAAAAGGTGACTTTTAATGAGTGTATTATGACACAAATAACCTTTTCTGAAAATATTTGAAAAACCTTCCCCACCAAACCATAAAAAGAATATTATATATTAATATATATAACACAACACTGTAATGGAAAGTTACATAAGAACAACAAGTGCAGTGCATGTAAGCATGAGTATAGAGATGTCCAAAATATGAAATGATAATAAAGGACAGCATAGGAAACATAAATTAAGTTTTATGCTTCATCATTAGTGAGAATAAAACAGTTAATAGTGTCTTTGAAGTCTCACAACATGGAACAATATCTTATTTGTATAGCTCTTTCTGCATAGCAGTTACTTCGTTCTATACCAGGTATTGCTTAATCTTCACAGACCCAGTGCCCCAAGAAGCATCTTTCTGCTTCAGTGTATATATGCAAAGCAGGTGCTAAAATCTCTTTTCCTATTTTCCAGTCCCTTTGATCTGAAAACCATACTTCAGACCATGCCTGTCCTCGCTATGAAAGTACACACAAGTTAAAATTTCTCGTTTCTATTTTCCGGAATGCCAGAAGTGCTAGTATTGCACTTGAATTCCAACGAGCATTACTTAAAGCCGTCAGTCTCTGGAAGTGAATTACTGGAAAGGTTTTATTTCATTCGTAATAGTGAAATACTTGCGTCAAATGATGTAAGAACTTCATGTCGTCTTTCCATCCTTTGTTTTCTCACATGATTTCTGAACTACTATCTTGAGAATCAAGTGACTCTTTAAGTGACTCGTAATTTGCGCTAATTTCAGCAACAAATGGATATGAAATGTTATGATTAGACGTTTCCCTGCCGAAAACAGAATCCATAGCATGCTTGAGTACTAGGCCGAAAACATGAAGCTGGCAGCCTATGTACTGAGGGATTTGTCCACTGTTCTGTTGACAGTAATTTTGCAGCTTGCGTACCACACCATTTTTGCTGCCAGAATTTGTATTCCTTGTATCGCAAATAATTACTCGAATACATGAATAGAGTATGTAATTAGCTAGAACAGCCCTATTCGCTGTAAATATTGTCTCTGCTTTTCCATTTGTCAGAGACAATATGGCTAATCGAATTTCTTTTTCAACGTTTTTCAGTAAAACAACTTGTTTTTCTCCTTCTATTCTTTTTCTGTCAAAATGTATGCACCATTCAAAATTTTGTAAGCTGTTTTTAAACTGCAACTTCAACAATTCTGCTTCTTTATGGGTTGCCTTATACACTCCTGACTGCAAAGGAGCTTCAATATTGGTAGAGTGTTCGCTTATTATTTTTAAAACTTTACAAGCTTTATTTGTTGACAAATTTGCTTTCCTACAGTTGAATAAAATTGAAATAGAAGAATACTATATTCCCAAATCAACCAAGAAGACTTTCCAAATTCCAAGCAGACCACTCGTGACAATTACCAAACAAAGGTATCATAAGATTTGACCATTTTTGGTAAAGTTGCAGTAGACGCATAATACATTAAAACAGTGCACTTTAAATTTAAAATAAACTTTTTTTTATTTTGTTTCAGACATGGAGGTAAAAAATACCCTATAAAGTTCCTGGATGTAATTAATGTAATTAAATATTTGTTATTGCGCAATCCATCAAAGAAGTAATGTTATTGAAAAACGCTTCTTATATGTAAACATAAGATGGCGTTGGTGGGGAAGGTTTTTTTGAGTGAAAAATAAATGAATATTATTTTCATATTTTGTTCACAATTGTTCATTTAAAAATGCCATGTAAAATAAGATTCTGAAAAAAAAATGAAAAAAGTACTAACCCTAGTGGCCATACTGTGATATGAGTGACAGGCGTAAGAAAGTAAATAAAAAGAAGACATCAAAAAGAGAGAAAATTCCCCGGGCCCTTCTTAACTTGGGGCTCCAGGTGCGTGAATAAATTTGCCCCTAATACTTATAATAAAAGAAGAATGTACATGGCAAGAATTTATTTTAAGATTAATGAGAATTATTTAAAAAAAAACAGCAACAACAATTAACAAATTAGAACAATAACTAAACCACAATCAAACAACACACAAAACGAAAAAGTATAACAAAAGCTATATTTAAGCTATGACCATCGGAATTAAGAACATACAGACTTATTAATCTCGTAACAAAAGCTATATTTAAGCTATGACAATCGGAATTAAGAACATACAGACTTATTAATCTCGTAACAAAAGCTATATTTAAGCTATGACAATCGGAATTAAGAACATACAGACTAATTAATCTCATCTGATGATCTGAATACATCGATGTTCACAACTAAGACAGTGGTCATCAACCTTTTAAAACGATTACTCTTAAGACGGGGAAAAATTGAACATATCATCCAAAACTTTATTTTAGCTCATGTAACCTTATTTTTTTATTGTCTATTTGAATACCACTCCTTTCCTCCTCTAATAATTCAATTTTTACCATGTATGAGAAATAATGTCCCGTTCTGTGTCCCTTCTGTTTAAAGCTAAAACGATTTTCTGAAAATTCGCCGATAAAAACCAATTTATTTCGGATCTCATTTTTCAGCAAGGGGGAATAAATACACCATTAAACATGAAGTGCTTTATCAACCCAAATTTTCCATAAGACACACATATAGCAATAAAATAAACCAAACCAGCCAAGGAATTAAAAACATAAAAACAAGACGAACTATGAGATGTTTTGACTGTAAGTCTACTTGACGGTGATAGTGTAGGATAGAAAAATGCGTTAAATTACGGGGAAAAATAGGGGAGGCAATTGGAAAGGCTCAGGAGTTATCTAATTGAAACACATGTAAATAACGTAGGTTTTGTTAATGAACTATAATGTAATAACCGTGATTTTGCTGCTGAAGATAATATAATAACAAGGGATTTTGTGGGTGAGGCAATGTGTAATAGCATATACTTGGTGAAAGAGGGTGTAATTTTATAGCGTTTTGTTAATAAAACACGGTGTAATACTAAAAGCAGGCAGTTTTTGGTAATAAAACAAATTGTAATATAATGTCATAAAAGGAGTTAAGTAAATGAAGTTTGACATAATAAGAAGTTATATAAAACAAAATAATTTAATATTAGACTGACCGACCACCCACCCACCCACCCTATCTGTTTATCTGTCTGTCTATCTGTCTGTCAGTCTGTCTATCTCTGTCTACGAAACTGATATACTTCTTAATATATCTGCAAGTTTCTTTCAGGGCACACTATTCTTTTGCTAGCTACATATACAAGTAGTTTATATTAAGTATATATTTACTAGTGTAAAAAAAATATTGGGTTGAACTAATCTCCAATTTCATGTTTCACCAAACAGCCACATTCAGCCATCTTTCTTTTTTCAAACAGCGAATAAAGTTCACTGAGCCGATGAGATTAGCAATGATAAAATAACGTATCTTTTTTATAATATGCACTTAATAAAATCAACCAGGGCAGGTCTTTGGCATTGCTGGGCACAACAGGGAACACATTATGTTAGCCGCAGATGCACGGAGAAGTTACGGAGAATGAAAGGAAACACAATTGAATAATGATTTTGCTGATTTTTTTGTAGCACATGACCGTTTTAGGCGTAAGGTTCGATTAAGAGCAGCCCACACACTTAAGTCTGGCCCTGGTATCAACCCGTTCAACATATCCAGTTGGTAACTCCAGGCTGTAAAATATGAGGAATGTGAATATTTATCGATATGAATAGATAGTCAGGTAGATAGATTCACATAGATGGATAGACAGGTAAAGAGATAACAAGACAGATGTACAGATTAAATAAGCCCTATCTTTAAGAAAATACATTTTTTAAATTATTTTTTTATACATTGAAAAAAAAAAGAAAACCTTATACAAAAAAGTCTTTAATTATCAAATAACAATACACTCTGAACAATCGATTACAATTGAACATTTTTTTTTGTTAGATTATTCCCTGAACCTAATATTTTTCTTTTCATTCCTATCCATAATAAATAATACATTTATTTTCAGTAATGTCTTTGAATAAAATGAAAAAAAAACAACTACAGGCGTCATCATTCAGTGTAATAATAACAATGGGACAAGTTGGCATGTATGCGCTGTTCACATTTCTTAAAACTATCATGTTTACTAAATGTGAAGTACATGCAGACAATAATAAACTTTATATTGTACTTTAAAGCTAAATTCTAGTGTACTCTCATTTACAGAAAGGGATGCCAACTTTGGTAGTGAAGTTGTGAGCTCATGTGGCGCATGACTAATGTTTGGACCTCAGCAACCACTGCGACATTTTTCTTATATGTATGTATCTCCCCCCCCCCTCCCTGTACGCCCCACTTGACAATCGTCTTGTATTTCCCACTGTACCGCACATGACAATCGTCTTGTATTCCCCACTGTACCGCACATGGCAATCGTCTTGTATTCCCCACTGTAACGCACATGACAATCGTCTTGTATTCCCCACTGTAACGCACATGACAATCGTCATGTATTCCCCACTGTAACGCACATAACAATCGTCTTGTATTCCCCACTGTAACGCACATGACAATCGTCTTGTATTCCCCACTGTACCGCACATGACAATCGTCATGTATTCCCCACTGTAACGCACATGACAATCGTCTTATATTCCCCACTGTAACGCACATGACAATCGTCTTATATTCCCCACTGTAACGCACATGACAATCGTCTTATATTCCCCACTGTAACGCACATGACAATCGTCTTATATTCCCCACTGTAACGCACATGACAATCGTCTTATATTCCCCACTGTAACGCACATGACAATCGTCTTGTATACATGTATTTCCCGCTGTGCCCAATTTGACAAATGCAGCCAATCATAGTTTGTAGTTGTACAGTGACCTCTATAGACTATAATATAAATGGTTTCAAGTTCAACTTAGTCTCCAGAATTAGCTTGTCAATTATACACCATCATTACAAGAACTTATTCATTGTTAGTTTAACATTTCTGGGGGTGTATCTGCTACTTCAGAGATAGGGAGTAAGTCTTCCCCATGAAATGATCCAGAATCCCTTTTGCTCGTTGGTCGATGTCTACGAAATGATTAAAAAAAACTTCTTTAAAGTGAGGGAGACAATTCGTACATAAACTAACAATACAATGGCAGTTACACATATTAATACTGTTTTGTTTTATGTTGAGATATTAGATTTTTTTATAGATTATAAATTCATTAGTTCGAACACAGCATTCTAATGTGGTTAAAGTTTTGGATCCAAATAATAGGAAACAAAATAACCGATCAGTGATCAGTCAAGACAGGTTAATATCTCACATAATGCAACTGAATGACAGTCATACTGACGTCATTTGTGAAAATGTGGAAAAAAAATTTAATATGTGATTTGAAATATTTTATAGAATTTAGTTTAGGGTGTTCCTAAGTTAACCATATTTATTTGCTATGCATCTGCTCCAGTAAGTGTGAAGAGAGAAAAATTGAGTCTCGTAAGTAAAGGAAACATCACACAATATCGAAGCTAGAAATGCATGAGATAAAGTAATGACCAGGTTTGAATGCGCAATTAATAGTTTAAATTTTGCGAGTGAATGATCGTTTGAAATAATAAGGAGGAACCAAGGTCTCATTAGTCTTTAAAAAAAACTAGCCCAAAATTCCACCTTTCTTAGATGTTTTCTTTATAAAGATTCACCGCAAGCATCTCACAGCTAGATAATTTGATATAGAATCATGTGGAAGATTGTTTTGCAGATAGTGAATCTAAATAAAAAAAATGCCGATACAAATACAGTAGTTAGTTTTAATAATTCTTCAGAAGAGCGGCAAGGAAGCGATGAAACAAACAGATGATTATCTCCATGATGTGTTATTATAAGATGGCTGTCATGTTACTTGTATAATGTTTTAAGACGCTTAGTACTGAATCCTATCATAGAATTAACAAAAGAAAAAGAAAAAAAAATTCACATGAAGCCTGGTTTTCTTTACAGTCATTCTCGAACACATGAAAATACTCAATTTAGGAAAAGGACTCTTTTTTTTAGTAATTTCTCAAAAACTGTTTTTTTTTAGACTGGAAGCTTTCTGAGAATAATTTTTGCACGGGAATTGCAATTTTATCATTTTTTAAGACTAAAAATGTAACAAAATCAAATGTAGACATCAAAGAAGATGAGTTAAAAATACAAGAAAAAAAAACAACAACTGTGAATCAGGTCCATAGCGTGCGGGGGGGGGGCCGGGGGGGGGCGGGCCCCCTGCGTTTTGTCTGGCCCCTTCTGCTTATTTGCTCTACTTAGTAAAATGTATTACCTTCCCCCCCTGCTATTGCCTGGCCCCTGCTGTAGAATGCCTGGCCCGTGCTGTAGAATTTTCACGCTACGGGCTGCTGTGAATATCGAGCAGATTTCAAGCATAGGTTTGTAGATTTGGAAAGTTGCATGTTTTGTGACATTTTCATTTTCGATATTTATGAAGAGGAATTTGCAATTTATGATAATAGACTTCTAGAAAGAGCTGCTAAAAATGCGATTTTCATAGATGAATAGAATAAAAGTAAAGTTCCTTTAGCCCTAAAGAACCATTGGGGCAGAAGGTGTAGAATTTATGTTTCTATAACCTCGGTATGTAATGGATTGTGTGTTAGCACAATGCCCAGCAAACGTACTTCCCCAACTCAAGCCAAGTACCCATTTAAAGCTATGTGGACTTTAGGGACTTAATCAAACTTTCCTAGTACCTGTACAATTAACACAGTTACCCATTTAAAGCAATGTGGACTTTAGGGACTTAATCAAACTTTCCTAGTACCTGTACAATTAACACAGTTACCCATTTAAAGCTATGTGGACTTTAGGGACTTAATCAAACTTTCCTAGTACCTGTAAAGATTCTTTCGTTCTCACCGAGGATCGAACCCAAGACTCTCAGGTCGACAGTCGAACATCTACACTGCTCGGCAATCTGTCCCACAGTGTAAATCATCTTCTATAAAAGAATTCTGAAAGCTAATAAAAGCTTTTCAGAAAATGTATCAATCTTTTGATTGTTAGCTTATCGTTGTCATCCCTCTAAAAAAAACAGACGCACTTTTAATATGGGAAACAAATATAACAGACAGCTGGCATAAAGGAAACAAATATAACAGACAGCTGGCATAAAGGAAACAAATATAACAGACAGCTGGCATAAAGGAAACACATATAACAGACAACTGGCATAAAGGAAACAAATATAACAGACAGCTCGCATAAAGGAAACAAATATAACAGACAGCTGGCATAAAGGAAACAAATATAACAGACAGCTGGCATAAAGGAAACAAATATAACAGACAGCTGGCATAAATGAAACAAAATACTGACTTGGGCGACATTGCTATCGGTTTACTCTATATCGCAGAAAGAACCGAGTCAGTATTACATTGTATAATGTTCCCATTTTATCGCCCATCTTAGTACACACTCAGATCTCACCAGGAGACCTAAAACATAAACGAGGCTTAAACTTAAACATACAATGTATATAAACATAACTAAAACACAGCATACACATAGCTCTAACAAAGCTGTACTGGATGGTTATGCAAGCAAAGAAAAATTGAAGATGAAATCATGGCAGAATAAATATTGCTGAAAAACTTTTGTATATGGGGTAAAACTTTATTCTCACTTCAAGATCACACAAATCCTTAGATATTTTCAGGATAAAGTTTGTCATATAAATTTGATAAAAAGAATTCAAAAGAAGCAATAGTGACAATTTATTACTTGTTTCATTAATGTAATTATTACTTTAATCATTACTTTTGTGCTAGATTTACATAAAAAATGATTCATAATCATAGTTAGCTAAAATAAATTTGCATAAAAACAACAACAGACAGGAAAACTCAGTCATGTCTGAACATTTTATTGTTTACTGGGTGTGACTGTGGCTGAGAGTCTGACAGCAGTCCCCTCTCTTGCAGGAGACTTTTCATAAGAAACCCCACATAGTGTTTCCATGATAGCTGCAGATACGATGTTGATAGAAATGTACAAGAAATGGCACTTTACAGTACACACATGTTTGATGGCACTTTACAGTACACACGTTTGATGGCACTTAACAGCACACACATGTTTGATGGCACTTTACAGTACACACATGTTTGATGGCACTTTACAGTACACACATGTTTGATGGCACTTTACAGTACACACATGTTTGATGGCACTTTACAGTACACACATGTTTGATGGCACTTTACAGTACACACATGTTTGATGGGTCATACTGGTTTGCACTTTTCAGATCGGTGGGGTGGGGGTGGGGGTGCTACAAAATTTGTAGCTAGCATAGGGCGCCACGATATCTAGTTACGGCACTGGATACATCAGTGTTGTGGTTTCATTAGTTTCAAGTTAAGTTAAAATGAGCACGCACGAGCACACACATAATATATACAGATACTTATGGCGACCAACTTCTAACCAGCTCGTGACATTTAATTTAAATATCACGTGTCGTCATTTGAAAACATTTAAGTGTTTAAATAGAAAACAAAAGTTGTTTTTTTTTTCTTTTAAATTATATTTTAAAGAGAATGAATCTGTCTTTAAAAAAAAAATATAATCACATTATCTCCCCACCGACCACAACAAAGAGATTGTCTGTCCTTGACTTCACGAAGATGAATGACAGACATAAATAATGCTGCAGGGTTATCCCCCCCCCCCCTTACACACCTCTCCCACAGTTAACTTGAGGTTTCATGTTTACTATTGAAAACATCATCAGACTTGGAAGTTCTCTGAAGTTTTCTGATTTAATACACACTGTCAGTAATTGTACTCCAACGCCCTTCTCCCCCAATCCCCAAGTGAGACCCATCCACTCTCACCCCATTCCAGGGCCGTAGCTCGTTTTCGTTCCAGAAGTTCCACACACACACACACAAACACACACACAAACACTCATACATACTCACTCTTTAAAAGGAATGTGTGATTTTTTTTAATACAATAACTTCATGAATGGTTTTCTAATCTTTCGAATAAATCTCCCAACTGATATGGTGTGGAAGTAATATTGTACACATTTCTTGATTAAAACAAGATGGGATGTTATCATGTTAGCAATATTGTACACATTTCTTGATTAAAACAAGATGGGATGTTAGTAATATTGTACACATTTCTTGATTAAAACAAGATGGGATGTTAGTAATATTGTACAAATTTCTTGATTAAAACAAGATGGGATGTTAGTAATATTGTACAAATTTCTTGATTAAAACAAGATGGGATGTTAGTAATATTGTACACATTTCTTGATTAAAACAAGATGGGATGTTAGTAATATTGTACACATTTCTTGATTAAAACAAGATGGGATGTTAGTAATATTGTACAAATTTCTTGATTAAAACAAGATGGGATGTTAGTAATATTGTACAAATTTCTTGATTAAAACAAGATGGGATGTTAGTAATATTGTACTAATTTCTTGATTAAAACAAGATGGGATGTTAGTAATATTGTACACATTTCTTGATTAAAACAAGATGGGATGTTAGTAATATTGTACACATTTCTTGATTAAAACAAGATGGGATGTTAGTAATATTGTACACATTTCTTGATTAAAACAAGATGGGATGTTAGTAATATTGTACTAATTTCTTGATTAAAACAAGATGGGATGTTAGTAATATTGTACAAATTTCTTGATTAAAACAAGATGGGATGTTAGTAATATTGTACAAATTTCTTGATTAAAACAAGATGGGATGTTAGTAATATTGTACACATTTCTTGATTAAAACAAGATGGGATGTTAGTAATATTATACACATTTCTTGATTAAAACAAGATGGGATGTTAGTAATATTGTACAAATTTCTTGATTAAAACAAGATGGGATGTTAGTAATATTGTACAAATTTCTTGATTAAAACAAGATGGGATGTTAGTAATATTGTACTAATTTCTTGATTAAAACAAGATGGGATGTTAGTAATATTGTACACATTTCTTGATTAAAACAAGATGGGATGTTAGTAATATTGTACACATTTCTTGATTAAAACAAGATGGGATGTTAGTAATATTGTACACATTTCTTGATTAAAACAAGATGGGATGTTAGTAATATTGTACTAATTTCTTGATTAAAACAAGATGGGATGTTAGTAATATTGTACAAATTTCTTGATTAAAACAAGATGGGATGTTAGTAATATTGTACAAATTTCTTGATTAAAACAAGATGGGATGTTAGTAATATTGTACACATTTCTTGATTAAAACAAGATGGGATGTTAGTAATATTGTACACATTTCTTGATTAAAACAAGATGGGATGTTAGTAATATTGTACACATTTCTTGATTAAAACAAGATGGGATGTTAGTAATATTGTACTAATTTCTTGATTAAAACAAGATGGGATGTTAGTAATATTGTACTAAATTCTTGATTAAAACAAGATGGGATGTTAGTAATATTGTACACATTTCTTGATTAAAACAAGATGGGATGTCAGTAATATTGTACACATTTCTTGATTAAAACAAGATGGGATGTTAGTAATATTGTACTAATTTCTTGATTAAAACAAGATGGGATGTTAGTAATATTGTACAAATTTCTTGATTAAAACAAGATGGGATGTTAGTAATATTGTACAAATTTCTTGATTAAAACAAGATGGGATGTTAGTAATATTGTACAAATTTCTTGATTAAAACAAGATGGGATGTTAGTAATATTGTACAAATTTCTTGATTAAAACAAGATGGGATGTTGCACAAAACATTTTACATTCAGCAATGAATGTCACCCGTCACAAGTAATGGGAAAAGCTTCACATTTAAAACGTGTCATACTTAACAACTTGAATAACTTTCATATAATGTGGCGGGTTATTTTAATTCATTTAGTGTTTGTACTATTTTATGACAGTTTTTTTTTTTTAAACTCGGTAATAGTTAAGCAGTAGTCTTGTAGAACGAACATACCTTGACAGTTTACTGGATTGTAAGAATTTGTTGGTGAAAGAAACTATGCAACAAATTCACATCGATATCTGTAGTCAGGTAGTAGAAGTAAAAGTACACCAGAACAGGTGTGTTTTTTATGTGATACTGGTAACTTGATAGTACCCCTCCCCTTGTTTTCTCTTTACACCAACCATCTCATTATAACAACCAACAAACAGAAACATTCCACTTGAGAGATTCTGATACAATTAAATTTTTAATGATTTGTACACAGTGCACACCGAGATTTGTGTACATTTTATTTTGTGTTCTAGTGTTGGCTCGGGGGTGCTGAGATGGCAGCCACTATTGACACCGAAGACTCCTCGCATTCTTCAGTATCAACAATCTTCGTACTGTCTATTATAGATACGACAATGTGTCAACTGCTGCACTCCGTGGTGCCTCCAGGACTACTGTGGTCCCGGATATGATGAGGATGTAGAAATGGGTTGTCAGTGGGGGAGGGGGGGTTGTTATATACATGAAAATCTGCCACAATGTCGTTTGTAGTGACTAATAGGGAAATGTAGGCTTTAGATAAATTTGAAATTTTTTGTAGTTTATTGACATTACTTTTTTTAATGTTCTGTAGATATGTAGTGTCAATATGTTCTTTAGGTATATCAGTATATTCTGAAGATATGTAATTTCAGTATGATTTAATTCTCTACAAATACGACACTTTACACTGTCCGGAAATGTAAAATGTTGTTATCGAGTATGTCCTGCAGCCCCCCCCCCCCCAAAAAAAAAAATTAATTCTAAAAATCAAATTTTATTATAAAATATACTTCTTTATCATTGTGGTTCAAATTTTTTCTTATATAAAACTCTCCGCACAGCCCCCCCCCAAGCCGCACAGCCCCCCCCCCCAAGCCGCATAGCCCCCCCCCAACAAAAATCCTGGCTACGGCCTTGCACACACATATATGTAATAATTAAAATCTTAAAAAAAAAACACCTGGGGGGGGGGAATTTATTATCTTCACAGAAGAAAACTACAAAGAAGCTCGTGCTATATCATTCCATCAGTATACTCAACACAAGACATTTACAAGTAGACAGACCCGACCATTTTATAACGTATATTTAAACTAGACTAAAAAAAAGCTGGTTATTAAATAATCATTTACAAAGCTATTTTATCACAATCATCTGCATAAATATTTTATCACAATTCCCTGTAAAGCTAGTTTACCACAATCATCTGCATAGATATTTTATCACAATTCACTGTAAAGCTAGTTTATTTTTAACAGCTGAGATCCACTATGACCTAGAAACTAAAAGCTTTTTTTTTTAAACAGTTATAATTTGCTAAAAAAATGTAAATTATTTCGTAATTCTGACACTGACATTTCAAGTGCTAAATTTTTTTTTTCTGAGGTTACCAAGTCACAGCTTAATACAGTAAATTGCCTGCCATATCAGCTTTATCATTATTCGTTTTGTGTAAGGTTTTTCCCCCTTGCAATAAAATAAAAATAGCTTTCATTCCCTTTTACATAGCCACACTGTCAGACAATACTGTGTCCACTGACATGTGACACTGTCACTCAAAAATTATCTGCTGTGCTACAAGCACGTCATTGTCGCTATGCATATGATAACATATGGGTCATTCCACGTCAACTCAACCAGTTTTTTGACAATTGTTCACCCGACCCCCTCAGATCTTCCTGAAATTTTCAGGGCTTGTGATACATTCAAAGTTGAGTGATTCCTGAAAATTTTAGGCCATTTGGTCAAAAACTTTCTGAGATATGATTTTTTTAATTTTTAGGGGTAGTCGCGAGTGCGCGTGACATTTGCATTTTCGCGATATTTGAACGTGAATATTTTAAAAAACTAAAAGAGGTATCAGGCTGAAATTTTCAGTATTTACTCATTGTTTTGTCCTGAGTTGAAAGATGTATTTATCTTAAGTGTAGCTTGCACACAGAATGCCCTAAAAATTTCCAAACATTGCACTTCAGACAGTTTTCATCAATATTTGACTCGGTATAGCCAAGAACCTATAAGACATGAAATGATGTTTGTTATACAATTAGTAAGTACCATATATGTGTTTATTATTTTGATAGAGAATTCCTGTTAATCAATAATAGTTTACTCATGGTGGGCCCCTTTAAGCATCATGGTCATCCATTTTTGCACTTATTGCGACCCCCGGATGACCATGTGGGCAGTAATTCACACTTTGCATATTTTGCACACTTGTTAACCTTGGTAAGTACTAGCTATGGTGAAAATTTCATGTTGGTGTCTTAACGCCTACTTGCTGAAAAATTGCATGAAATTGCATGATTATACACTATTATTGAATATTGCGTAGCGAATATTTCAAAAACTAAAAGAGGTATCAGGCTGTAATTTTCAGTATTTACTCATTGTTTTATCTTGAGTTGAATGATGTATTTATCTTAAGTGTAGCTTGCACACAGAATGCCCTAAAAAATTCCAAACATTGCACTTCAGACAGTTTTCATCATTATTGACCACGCACGCTACGGGCCTCATTAACGTGTATTATGGTAAATCAGCATAGCAATGAAATGTCAATCAATTTTTATGAAAAATACAGTTAGTTTTAAGTACAAAATCAAATTACAGATTGTTTGTTTTTATCAACCATACAAGCAACCATGCAAGGCGGATATCAGCGTTTGCTCATTATGCTGCCCATGCAGTTAACTGATGGTATCTTATCTATGTACACACAGTCCTATTATCAAACTGTGAACACCATATTGACTACATTTATAGGCAAAATATGCGACCAACTAGGGCCCGCCCACACCTGACAAAGGGTCCCTTCCAGTAAAATCTATTCCATCTGATGCTAAAGGGTACTTTCTCCTAGAACTACATACACTTTTTAGAGCATTTTTGCTAAAAAAAATGCTCTATTGTCCCCGTTTTGTCTGTCTGTCATCACCCTAGATCTCAACAACCATAAGTCCTAGACCCATGATGTATATATCATTTTGTAGGTCTTGGCCTGCCATGTGTGCAGCAAAAGTTCATTTTGCGATCTGACCTCTGAGGGCTGGACATCAGTTTTTTACCGTTTTTTACTATATAAGCTATATTAATAATTATGCCATTTTCATGGCCCCATTCTACACCTTATACGTTCAATAACCCATTCATTTGGTGCGAAATACTGCAGCACGTAGTTTCACCAAGATTGACGTCACACGTGTTCTGCGCAGTAGAGTATTTATTCTTCAGCCACAATAATTTTATTTTCGAAAAACATCCTTTACAATTACACAATTGAATTCATAAACATTTCCAAAATTTACAAATATTTACTGAAAGCTAAAATACGTACTGATGTATAACTCAAAAATGCGCTAACACGTCCTGTGTCCAGAATGGAACAGGCTTAATTGCTTGTTTCTCTAAGTAATAATACAAAACAGCGCACAAATGCTTCTAAGCGTTTATGCCGTTCGGTGCGCACACCACAGAATATTAATTTTACAGAATGCACATGCGCAATTTAAATTTATTTTCCCGAAAGGCGCCATATTTGTATATTATTCTATTGTGTATAAATATTTGAGGGGCTATAATATTAAAAATGAAAATAACACGAATGACGGTATTTTTTAAGTCACTGATAGTGCTTTCTATATGATATATATTCTGTGGCTGACACAAATTTCGATTTTCTTTTAGGAGTTGCGCACAGTCAATATTTTTTTCCCCGCACAGTCTTCGGAAAATTAGATCGGACATTTGAGGGGGCATTAGAGGAAACATTGTCTATCAAATAACTCAAACCTAAAAGTGCCTTCGAATGTTCAGACAAAAAAAAAAAGATTGTCAAATAATTTGATCAGCTTTCTTGTTCTTTCTCTTTGTTTACATGATAATAATTTTAAGTTCGACGTCAGAAACCATTTGAATTACAATGATGCTTAGATTCATACTTTTCAGATTAGCAAGTACTTGGGGAAGTTTATGTTACCTGTCATTAAGTGTTAGCTACTTAACGTGATACATATTTGATCCCTTAATACCGACGAACAACTTGGCCGACAAAACCCGTAGAAAATGGTGAGAGTTTCGACAATCCCAGTATCCTACCCCATGGACCGACTTACTGGTAAATGAACGTAACGTTGTACTCACCCGCATTCATGACGTCTGAATTCAGGGTGAAGGGGCGCATGGGCAGGGGGGGGAGGTATGGCGGTGTGAAAGGAATTACCTTATCACAGTTTAAAGTTACTTCACCAAGACCTGACGACCTCGTGATGTAGTACCGGGAACTATAAATTAACTCGGTGATCTTGACTCTGTTTAGGTTTCTGTTCATGCATAGGTGTTATCAATGAATGCTTCATTGGTAAGTCAATTTTTAAAAATTCAGCCCACATCGCTGTGAACACTTTAACCGAAATGTGCTAGCACCAGAGAAGAGGAAATATACATGATTTAATGATATTCTAATAATACAGATATTCAGTGCGATTTATAAAAAAAGAAAAACAAAACTTTCTGTTAAAAAAAAACAAAAAAAAAATACAATTACAAATAATATTTATATTTTCTTAAAAAAACACGTCTTTGATCAGCGATAAGAAGTTGATTCAGGTCTACAGAATCCTTTTTTTTTATATTAACATAACTTTACGTTTTGATTACTGTTAACTGCAGTGAAATTCCCATCCAATATAACATACAGACTATAAATGATATAAAGTCTTTGCTATAACATATATACTTGACACAGGCGCCATCTACTTAACATTAAAAGAAATAAAAAAAAAATCAACTATCTCGGGGTCAACAACAAACAAACGAATAAAAATTATCACAAATATTTTGCCACATGATTTTTAAAATTTTTGTCTTCCAACTTATAGCAAACGTTTTGCGTTTAACATCTTCGGGATAAATAGAACACCAAAAAGATATATACAAACATGATTTCTTTTTCTTGTTCTTTTATATATAATTCGTTGTTAGTATTTTTTGTTTTATTTTGTTGTCAGTTAAAGATTTGGAAACAAATTTAAATGGTATAATTCATTTCTTTTTTTTCTACATAGTTAAAGCTCGCTAGATGCATTACAAAGTATAGTCACCACGGTTGGAGTGCACACATACAACGGGCCAAAATATAAAAAATCCAACTGTTGTTGCTTCAAAGTAGGATAGTATTAACATCGTTACATGTTTATAT
>JAGDYQ010000100.1:1803806-1850697 GCA_021962125.1 Bulinus truncatus | reverse complement strand
TGAGTTTCATCAACTCTATTTACCTGGTAGTACTGGTAGCAGTCTGACTTGTCACTTCTGTGTCAACACTCTTGACTTTGGAAGTGTTGTAATCTTCATAAATAGATTTTTTTTTCACCAGTTACTAGCCTGACGTTTTTTTTTCTGACATAATACTTCTCTACCAGTGTGTATACAAAACATCCCAACACAGCAAGTTAAATGAAAGTCTTAAAACATTTTGGCATGCATGTTTGAGACAAGGCTGGCTGACAATCTCCACCAAATGGTGTCCCTCTCACTCAGCTATATGACTTAAAGTCATTTGTATAGCAGATTACTGTATCCATTGTTCCTAAGATATGTGTGTGAGTTGCCCACCACTTGAGGAGGTCCAAAGACACCAATAGGCTGAATGAAATATATCTATCTAGATATATACAAAGAACAAAAGATTGATGTCAAGACGAGATGGGGGGGATTCAGTGCTATATTAAGACAGTTGTGTTTTATTTTTCCTACAGGGGAAATGTATGATGGGCTAACTTAAGTAATCTAATTTGCCCTGAGTTAAGTCTTAACAAATTGTGTTGACTTTGATTTGGTCAGTTATCAAATATTTCAATGATATTAAATGATAAATAATTTTTTAACCTATAAAAAAGTATGTCTATCTTTCTAGCATGATACTTATATAAAGTTTACAGAATCCAGGAAACATAAGATCATGTAAAGAAAATTTCAATTTATTTACCTGATATAAAAAACGGATATCTTTGATAATCTTCTTGTTTCTACCTGTGAAGTTTTAACAAATACTTATTACCCTTTTTCTTAACCCACTGTTGGCTAATAAAACGTTTCGAATTAACTTCAAGAAATAGTTTTGTATTTTATCATATGTTATTATTGATGAATTCCTGGAAAATGTTAGATATCTTCTTTTTCTGTTTTTCAAATGTATAATTTTATTATTCTTCTTAATACATTTACTTTGAAAAGAGGAAATGTTTTTTTTTCTCATTTTACAGACATGCATGGACATCAGGCTTCTCCATTTGATTTTCTCATTTCCTCAAGTCATTTCCTCTACATCTGTTGTGTCTCTAAGTTGGCATGGGTTCAACTAGGTTCACCATCTTTCTGGCTTTTTTTAAAAATTTCATGTGTATGAAAGGAACACATTTTAAAAGACATTTAGTCAATATTTGTCATTCAAATTATAAAACACTGGACATGGACTCTGGAACATATATTTGTATTTGTGTGTGTTATCTTTCCATGCTTTTGTGATTGAACCTTCCCTTCAAATGAGATGTTGTCATTAGGTTCAAATGATAATCTTCTGATATCATCATTAGGTTCAAATGTCAATCTATTGATGTCATCATTAGGTTCAAATGATAATCTTTTGATGTCATCATTAGGATCAAATGATAATCTTTTGATGTCATCATTATGTTCAAATGATAATCTATTGATGTCATCATTAGGTTCAAATGATAACCCATTTAAACCATTATAAGTTACCAATGAAAACCCAATGATGTCACCCATCTTTATGCACTAATGATAATAAACCAATCAAATCTTTAGGTTCAAATGATAATTCCCAATAATATCTTTCCTGTTTCAGTTATTTCGATCAGAGAGTACTCTGAAGGAAGATCTGATGACGTCTCAGGTAAAACTGAACCAATCAAAAGCAGACTTGGTAGCTCTAGAAGCAAAACATGAGTCTCTGAAGACTAAACATGAAAGGACCAGGACCATTCTGAGAATAAGAGAGAAGGAACTCATTGACTGTTATTCTGGTAAAACAGCTAAAACCAACCAATATGCCATAATGTATAGCCTAAACTTAATCAAACAACTGTGTATCCAACATTGTATATTGGAGGTCTGCCAGTCTGAGGAAAAAATATATGTTGTAGCATAAACACATACATAAAATGCAAGGCATTCTTATGTACTGGTTTAGATATGTGGATCCCGTGGGTCTGCTACCAAGGCCGATGCAAGAGGGAGGTGACTCAAACATTTGTCAGTATTTTGGGCCCACATTGTTTTAGAAATGTATTTTTTTTTGCTTTGTTGCAACAAAGCTGAGTCCTTAACGTGAAAAAAGGGCCAGAGGTGACTCAGTAGTTAGAATTTGTCATAAGTAGGGTTTCTCATTTCCTGGAATTTGGCCTATCTTTGGATGCTTGGATAAGACTGGTTCTCTTCCATGAATTCCCGGAAATCCTGCGACAAAATATATTATTCTAATTAAGAAACATTTCAAATGAGCTTAAATAAGGCTCGATTGGGCAGGTGAAGTTTAGGATTCATCTGTTTCATTAACCTATGCATAGGGAGGGATTGTGTGGTTAGCACTACCTCCAGTCCCTTTACTCCCTCAACTTAGAGGATTCCATTTAAAGCTGGTAGGACTTGGGGGACTTTCACCAGAAACTGAAAAAATCCCAAGGTTCTCACTGAGGTTTGAACCCAGGACCCATCCCAGCTTAAGCAAGGTAATAATAATTGCTTATTGGACAGTTTTTGATTAAGTTATGTACAATATTTTTATAGGGCAAAAAAAAACATTTTTGTATCTCAGTGGACAATTTTTCAAGTAAAAAATGTCCTGTTTCATTGAAGACTGGAAATAAAAGGCCAGAAGGTGTATGTTTTAACTATTTAGAAAAATCGGATGGATTGGTGTTAAATAAGAATCAAATAATTAACATCAGTAAATTGAACAAAATCGTTTTTACTGATTGGTTATAGTCAGCTATTCTTAACATGGCACACTGGCTGAAAACATTCCAAATCAATAAAAGCAATTTGGAAAAACTAATTACCTTTGTTTTAACTGTGTCAAAATGCCTGAGCTAGTGTTTTTATTTCACAGAAGTGTCCAAAGTCTGAGATTCAGAACGTTTATTTTATTGCTAGTCTATCTTGAACAAAATAACAACCTTGCTGGTACATCATACATTCTTTTACAAGTAGCACAATAAACGAAAACATTTTATTATCAAAAATCATTTCGGGTAACATGTATTTGTTTTGTGTACTTATAACCAACGGTTCATTTTTTTTTTTTTTACGATTTGATATTAGGACAGAGATTCTTAAAACTAGAAGGAATCTACTTCTTTATGGAGCACGCCAACCCCCCCACCACACACACACACACACACACACACTTGCTACGGGAGTGATGTTCCAGGGGAAACTCGACACATCTGCTAAGTCCCGGTCATTAAAATTGTTTTTTTTTTTTAAAAGTGTCCCCGAGCCAACTAAATAATGTTCAGAGTCCCGCCATGCGAGAAATATAAATTTAAAAAAAAATTATGAGAGCCACTGCACTTTACCAAAATGACTGACGTCAACTGGGCACACTGTGGCACTGTGGCACTGTGGCGTGCCTGGCTATTTGTGGCGCCCGATTTTTTTTTTTCCCCCATCTCCGTGATGAAAAAAAAATTCGTTTTGGTAGATGCCGCCCCTGGTTGGCAGCAAGGTAAATGCGACCAATGTGAATGACACCTAGCTCACCCGGCTTGTTACGTCACTGCATTAGTGAGACGTGAAGAATTACGTGGAGATGAATTGTCTGTATAGACAGAAATGAAGAAAATCACGGAGATGTAGTGTCTGTATAGACAGACATACATGAAGAAATACTTGGGGATTAGTGGAGATGTATGTCTTGAGGTAGCTTCATGGAACAACGATACAACAACCCCCATGTCAACTCAGCATAAAAGTAATGATGCAAATCTCCTGACTAAAAATAAACCCAGCCATGGGGAACAGTATTTAACTTTGTCCTCTTTTAATATTTAAACAGTGACCGGCGTTTTTCTTCCGCATGTTCTCGGCAGTTGATAAGCAAATTTGATTTTCTAATGTTCATTTTAAAAACCTTTTTTTTTTAAATTTCTTTACAAACATTCCACAAAATGTCAGACCCGCCCCCCTCCCCCCAACCCTTTCTCTCTCCTCATGCCCCCATGCCCCCATGCTCCCAGCCTTTAACCACCCTTCACCCCACCACAAAGTATTTATCGCTGGCAAATATGTCACTTCATACAGCCACGTTTACTCGTATGTCAAATTTGTTTCTCTCTCTCTCTCTCTCTCCCTCTCTCTCTCTCTCTCTCTCTCTCTCTCTCTCGCTCTCTCTCACACACACACTCTCTCTCTTTCTCTCTCTCTCTCTCTCTCTCTCTCTCTCTCTTTGAATACTGACGACACGGACTCATCATTTCATTGATAACTAGACATGACATTGAGAAAGCAACTTGATCTTATGGAATTTAATATTAGCACATTCACACATACATAGTTATTGGGTTGTTGTTCTGAACACAACACGTGAGACAAACTTGTATAATTACAAACGTAGAACATTGATGCAACCGGGCTAAAGCTATATATGTATATATATATATATATATATATATATATATATATATATATATATATATATATATATTTAAAGTCATAAATCCTTGACCTGTATTAGCCCATATATAATTGCGTTATATTAAAACCAAATGTGTTATTACGGCAAAGCACTTCACTGCAAGACCGAAGATTCAATTATCTTGTTCGCTAGAGGCCCTCAGTCAGGCAGTAACTTGAGATGTAGCACTGCTAATTTGAATTCAAATTATTTTATTTTATCTAAGAAGCGTTTATAGTTGTATTTGTTTTTTCTTTGGTACAAAAAACTGCATGTAATTATTTTTTTTTTTATAATTCTCAGCTCGAAAAGTCATGCATGCATTAATCATGCGAATTGAAAGGAACACATATATGTACTGAATATATGTATATATTCATGTATGTAATATGTATTTCAAACCTAGACATATTTATCTGATTAGTTAACCATACTTAATATACATGATTAGATTTTACTAGCAGGCGAAAAACAGTAAAAATAAAAAATAGACCAATGTATTTTAAATTACATTTTCCCCGTAGTGTTTTTGTAAAACCAATCATTATTAATTAGCAAATTTTAGCTTAATTAACACGCACGCACGCACACTGGACGTAAATTAAGCGTTTTTTACAAATGACGAATCGAATACATTAAAAAAAACAGTGTATATTCTGTTCATTCAATCATCAGTAATATGTATATATCATCTGAAATAATAGATACTCTGGTGGAATTATTTTAATACTTTTGACAGTAGGCAAATGGCTTCCATTTCATGTTGTGTTAAATGGCGATGTATGGTTTGACATTCTAACTCAGTGGTCCATAACCTTTTTCTCGCCACGGACCGGTCAGCGTTTGATAATTGCACCGCGGCCTACTGGAAAGGGGGGGGGCGTTGATAATTTCTCGTCCATAGAAAGTCGCCACAATCTCGAGATAAATACACAATAGTAAATATAAAAGAAATAATTTAATTTTTCTTGGGCGGCCCTGTAGCATTCGATCCATGGACCGGTATTGGTCCGCTGCCCGGTGGTTGGGGACCACTGTTCTAGCTTACGGGAGTACTCATTAAAAAGATTTATCGTGATATTTTCCTTCATTCAACGGCGAAGCCTTTTATGCTGAATTGATTTCATGACAAAGCATTTCAAAATATTTGCAAGTTATCTGACATTTTTTGGAACTGGTACAAGCTAGTTGTTTACAATTTAGTTGTGTACAAGTTAGTTGTGTACAAGTTAGCTGTGTACAAGTTAGTTGCGTACAAGTTAGTTGTGTACACGTTAGCTGTGTACAAGTTAGTTTGTACAAGTTAGTTGTGTACAAGTTAGTTGTGTACAAGTTAGCTGTGTACAAGTTAGTTTGTACAAGTTAGTTTGTACATGTTAGCTGTGTACAAGTTAGTTGCGTACAAGTTAGTTGTTTACAAAAGTACATTGACTAATAAACTTTGGATGAACAAAAACAAAAAAGATAATACGAAGCTTTCCGGCTAAATGCAGGTCTGTGTATGAGGCTATCAGGTCTGTGTATGAGGCTATCAGGTCTGTGTGTGAGACTATCAGGTCTGTGTGTGAGGCTATCAGGTCTCTGTGTGAGGCTATCAGGTCTGTGTGTGAGGCTATCAGGTCTGTGTGTGAGGCTATCAGGTCTGTGTGTGAGGCTATCTCGATGAACGTATCAGGCAAACAACACAACATGAGTAACGCTGAATAGTTGTGAGCACACACGGTCACGTGCACTTAAGGCATAATCCAGAATCACTGGGTCACTTGCACTTACAGACACAACACAGACTCACTCGGTCATGTGCACTTACAGACACAACACAGACTCAATCAGTCACTTGCACTTACAGACACAATACAAACTCACATGGTAACGTGCACTTACTGACACAACATAGACTCACTAGGTCACGTGCTCTTAAAGACACAGCACAGACTCACTCGGGTCACTTGTACTTATAGACACAACAGACTCACTCGGTCACGTGCACTTATAGACAGAACACAGACTCACTCGGTCACGAGTACTTATAGACAGAACACAGACTCACAATCGAAGCAATTTCTCTAGAATAATGAGAATTTGCTATATTTTAGACGAGAGAGATTTAGGTCTAGTTGTTTGTTTTTTATTTTCAAATTATATTTTTGTTCTACGTTTTAACAATTGTTTTTTTTTTTTCTGTACTATTACCAAGCACAATGTTCTCTTTTAATATCCCAAAAAATGTGTTCGGCTAAAGATTTCGGTCGTGCGGAAGTTTGGAAGGAAATCAAAATGTTTTGTGCGCAGTACAACAACAAATATGCCAACTATACAACATCTTATGTTAGCTCGATTGTTATATGTGAGCTCTGTTGTAATTTGTGTGCTAGGTTGTAATTTATGTGCGTGCGTGTGTGTGTCTGTAACATAATCAATTGTATACAGCTAAATGAAAGTAAAGAATATCTCGGTCTATTTTTTTTATCGTAAATCTTGACATCTTAAAAAAAAAAACCTAGATTTCGAGCCAAATTTATGCAAGATGGCAGCCCAAACCTGCAATTACTATTTAGAATATTTGGATAGAATGTGACCCTTAAAATCGTGGACCAATTCCTCCCACCTTCCCAGACAAATGCCCAGAAGAGCCCATAGCAATAGTAAGGCTCTGATTGGAGAACTACATGAATACTCTCTAAATTCATTCTCGAATTCATGTAATCATATTGTTGCTCGTTTTAATTTTGTTTCTTAGCTATATTTTTAGGTATTACGTGGGACTTCAAGTAATAATAGTAATATTATCAAATCTTATGCTGATTTTATATCAGTGGCGTAATTAGGGGAAGGGGGCGTTCAATGCAGTCCTCCCCGGGAGGCACTTTCTTTAGCCTTCAGAAACGGGTGGTATTATCACTGATTTAGTTGTTTGTATTTGTTTATTTATTTTTGGCATGGGGATGTAGCGGTATTTACAGAGTCATCCTCGGGTACCACTGTATCGTAGCACGTACCACTGTATCGTAGCACGTACCACTGTATCGTAGCACGTACCACTGTATCGTAGCACGTACCACTGTATCGTAGCACGTACCACTGTATCGTAGCACGTACCACTGTATCGTAGCAAGTACCACTGTATCGTAGCAGGTACCACTGTATCGTAGCAAGTACCACTGTATCGTAGCAAGTATCACTGTATCGTAGCAAGAAACCGGGTCCTACCGAATGTAGTAGCACAAACCATTGCGTCCAAGTACGTAACGCTGTGTCCTAGTACGTACCAATGTGTCCTAGCACGTACTACTGTGACAGGACATTTTCCAGAACACAACATCAAAGGTTGGAATATGTAACTTTTACATCTCTTGTGCATGTGTGTGTATTTGTGTCTGTGTGTGTGTATTTGTGTGTGTGTGTATTTGTGTGTGTGTGTGTATTTAAAACTTTTCTTCTGTCTTTGAAGGACTGTATTATTTTTTAAGTTTACCTTACGTGTTTAGCTGTTAGATGCCGTGCATATACTCTTTACATATGGAATAGAAATGTTCACTCATTTGCAAAGGTGGTGGAGGGGAAGGGGTTTCAATGACGTCATACGGCTTGTAGACATAGACAATTTTCAAATATTTACCTTATGTATAAACTGAGCTTTTCAAAATGGGTTAAGGGGGGGGGGAGCGAGGGGGGACCGGACCATAGTCTGTAGAAAAAATATCGGTTGGTGGTATGAAGGGAAAAAAGAGAAGGTCTACCGTATTTGACATCTCCAGATCGGAATGCTCTTTACAAACAAAAACAGAAGTTGTTGATTCTTTACAGATATGATTGCAGGGATGTTCGTATGGTTAGGCAAACTAAGAAATTTTCCTGGGGGCCTCACTGCCGTAGGGTCACCTATTATAACAAATCTGGTGCTAATTGGGCCATGACATGTCCATGCACTGGGCTTCTAGATGTCTCAGAGAACTCTGTCTAGGGTCCCCAGATATCTCAGAGAACTCTTCATAGGGCTCCCAGATATCTCAGAGAACTCTGCCTAGGGCCCCCAGTTATCTCAGAGAACTCTGCCTAGGGTCCCCAGATATCTCAGAGAACTCTTCATAGGGTCCCCAGATATCTCAGAGAACTCTGCTTATGTCTCCCGAAGACACAAGAAAGTCTCAGCATGAACGCAACAGTTCTGTTCAATCAACAGAAGTTAAACATGAGAAACCATTTCTTTTCAGCGTAGACGTTTGTCAAGCTATGAGTGTATGTGTTGAGTACGAGCTAATAATGCCTGCGTTGAGTATGACCGTTAGTATGTTGGTACTTCAAGATTTGGTCGTTATGGAAGCGATTGTGATATTAAACAAGCAATTTAAGTCTTTTCCGTTTCGGACAAAGGACATTTTAGAGCATTTTCGTATTTTTTTTCCGGGTGACAGCCATAGATTTTGCTGAATTTTGATAAATAGAGAGGGAAGTAATCATGTTGAATAACTGTTACAAAAATAAATAATGATTACGCCCCTTTGATTAGCTTTTATTATTTATATTTAAAATATAAGCAAAAACGGTACTTAAAACGCCCCCTTTTTCGGCCCTCAGAGGTCAGATCGCGAAATGGACTTTGGTGTACACTTGGCAGGCCAAGACCTACAAAGTGATATATACATCATGGGTCTAGAACTTATGGTTGCTTAGATATAGGGCGCTCCTTTGTTAATATAGCTTATATAGTAAAAAACGGTACTTAATACGCCCCCTTTTTCGGCCCTCAGAGGTCAGATCACGAAATGGACCAAAGTGTTTTCTTGGCAGGCCAAGACCTACAAAATGATATATACATCATGAGTCAAGGACTTATGGTTGTTGAGATCTAGGGTTGAGACGGACAGACAGACAAATTATATAGTTTGTTTTATTTTCAGCTTTAAATTGAAATTTACACCAAGATGAGATTCCTTTCACCACCACCAACCCCCCCCCCTTATACTGTGCAATGGTCCACAACCACCAACCCCCCTTTATCCTGTGTATTGGTCCACCTCCTTCAAAACCCTGTTTGCTATATATCATTGAAGAAGGAAAAAAAAGCGCACTCTCGTGATTTTTTGAGAATATAAATCATGTTTTTATTTATTCCTTTAAAAAACACAGAAAACAATGAACACTTGTTTATGACAAACACGTTATGTGAGAATTTGATGATTACTACCTTTATTAAATGTATATTTAATTAATCATGATTTTGAGAACTCTAAAAAAGGGGAAAAAAGAATGATGCACATGACCTAGGGTCCTCGCTCATAAAGGGCCCCCTCTCCGTACAAATATCTATCAAATCTGATACTAGATGGGCCCTAATTGGTACTTTTGCCTAGGACCGCCAAAATATATCAAAGTCTCTGCATAGCCACACCCCCCACCCCAATATCTCTGTCTCTGCTCAGTACCCCCCCCCCAATATCTGCCCAACGCCCCCCCCCCATAACCCTAAGAACGACTCTGGTCATTGATTGTTTATTTTATTTTTTACTTTCTGTTTGTTCAGAGTTGTAGTGTCTGTCTGGTGTGGTGTCGGTCTGGTGTAGTGTATGTCTGGTGTAGTGTCTTCTGGTGTAGTGTCTGTCTGGTGTGGTGTTTGTCTGGTGTAGTGTCTGTCTGGTGTAGTGTCTTCTGGTGTAGTGTCTGTCTGGTGTGGTGTTTGTCTGGTGTAGTGTCTGTCTGGTGTAGGGTCTGTCTGGTGTAGTGTCTGTCTGGTGTATTGCCTGTCTGGGTGTAGTGTCTGTCTGGGTGTAGTGTATGTCTGGGTGTAGTGTCTGTCTGGTGTAGTGTCTGTCTGTCTGGAGATGGCGTTTCATAATTTATGAACCCATCCTTCAACTTCTAGTTTGTGATGAATGAAAAGAAATCGGTTAATATTTTTTCACCTTTCTGAAAAGATTTATTTTCTGTAAAAAATAAGATTATAAATAGTTTAGCGTGCTTTTTTAAAAAAAAAAATAATAAACCACAAAAATACTACGAATTCTCCCAATAGAGACAAATTACATTTCTTTTATTTATAATTGTCAGGATGCAACCACACCTGTCTTTAAAAAAAAACGACTATTACCTGAGTAAATTAAAAACTTCAACTCTATGTATCTCAACAAAGGAGACTATTACATCCTCTAAAATCTAAATGATGTCTTTCTTTTTTTTTTAATCCTTTTTATTAAGTCACCGACTGTTGTAGCATGTTTACCTTTCGACTGTTGTAGCATGTTTACCTTTAGGCAGATTGCACAAAGAAAAACTTCGTAAAGAAAAAAAAAGGAAAATAGCGCATTAAGGTTAATTACCGAAAGGCGATTTATTGTTGTTAAATGCCTCAGTGTTTACCTGAGAGTTGTTAGAATCTATCAACAGTTGGTTGGTACTTACTTGACACATCTCTTTGTGGTGTGTACATTTAACTAATGTTTCTTTAGTACAATAATGGCTCAGTAATTTCAAATTAAAAAAAAAAGATGAAGCTAGCAGAATGGTTTCGGGGATTCATTTGTGATGTTTTGTTTGTGTTGTTCTGCTTGTAATGTTCTTTGTGTGATGATTTGCTTTGTGTCTACAACAGTAGTTCTCAAGCTTTTGTGATTCACGACACATTAAGAAACGTTTTCGGTTTTTTATGTTTTTGTGATTCACGACACATTAAGAAACGTTTTCGGTATTTTGTGATTCACGACACTTTAAGAATTGTTTTCGGTTTTTGGCGACCTATTCGTAAAGAGAGGGGGGAAAAAGTTGTATATATTTTTACTGCATAATCTAGGATTACTGTATATTATTACTGAATGAGTAATACTGTTCGTAATATTTGGCAATTCACTCTGGATAGCGACCAGCCAGTGGTATACCTCAAACTTTATTTTTTTTTACTTTTTGATTGTATGAAAAAGAGGATTGTAATAAAAATCGAGCATTTGACTGTCGGACAAACTTTACAACAGCTTTTTGTTTTGAAAGTATTTTTAACTACAAATTTGTGTAGAATCTGGTTTTATTTTTGTTACTATCTCATTGTCAGAATTGGCTTGTTTCCTTGTATTTATATCTTTGTTATTGTTGACTAAGAGAGAGAGAGAAAGAGAGAGAGAGAGAGAGACTCTTCTATTAGTCGAGAGTATAAACCAGTGGTGGCCACATAAGAGCCTCATTTTAGTTGTTATATCGTAAATAATACTTCAACAAATGCAGCGATATATTTAATGTATCAAGATTTAATGGGAAAAAAACAGAAATGAAACATATTAAACTGGCTAGTTGGGAGCCGCAAAAACTCACGAAAAGCCACTTACGACTCTTAGAGCCGTATTAGTCCACCATTCAGGGCCGGCCTTATGAATTGCGGGGCCCAATTTAACGAATGCTTACAAGGCCCCTCTTCTAATTCTTTTTTACAATAACAACTACTATTGATGCTAAATGTAAATTGCGGGCCCCCTGCCAGGCGCGGGGCCCAGTTTGGAGCAATCGGTCTAATCGGCCGCCCCTGCCACCATTGGTTAATTATTTGTTGCATGATGGGAATGAACAATTACATTTAGGTTACTTGCTAACGCACTTTTTTTTTCTATCCAAACATTGTACGCCAGTCAACACTTTTCCAAGTTACCACACGTCCATACACTTGTTTACACAAACATATACAACACAAGGAATGCGTTCACGCGACACCTTCACTGGACATGCTGGTACACATTACACCTTTACTACTTGTCGATAGTTTAAAAAAAAACTGTCTGGTTGCGTTTGTCGTTTGCTAATGCATGTACTTTAGAAAACGAAAATAAAAAAAGAACTTTGTCACAAAGAGAAACAAGGTCAAGGAAATGGCTGTCTTGAGAAAAGATTGAATACTTACGTGCTTTATTTTTATTTTGACACATTACGCCCAGTCTGTTGACATATTCCTGACTGGTGTGGGATCTGACATGGATCTTAATGAATAGAGTATTGTGATTTGACAAATACCGGTCATAACTGTCGGGAATGGCGCGTGGTCTGTTTTACTCTCTCACTATACACACTGGTAGAGGGGACAAACTCATCATTCATAGTAGGCATTGATGCAATTAGTATTAAATCATTAAAAGTTAATCTAATTACAGAATGCCTCTCATTTTCATTGCCGTATTTAGGCCCTCTAGGTTCAGACGAGACACTTCACTGAGACAATACAGCTTTGGTTGTTCATTCATAAACAAATGTAACACATACATAAATTCGATTAAACACTTTGAAAATTCTTCTAAAAGTTTTACTAGTCAAAAAACAAAAACAGATGTGAGCATATCCTGTGGTGTAAAAACAATCATAAACAACTTTTAAAATTAACATTTTAACTTTTTTCCTCATATTACTGGAGGAAGTTTGCTGATAATTAATCATAATAATTTTTTTTGTTTAGTTTAGTTATTTAAGAAATATATCTTTTTTTTTTCTAACACCTTAGTGTTTGAGCAAACCCTTCAGACTTTTAAAAAGTTGATTCAAGGATCTGTATAAAACACTTTGAGCGCCTCGTGGAATTTTTGTTTTTGTTACCGTAAAAACCAGTTTGTTTCACTCCGACAAACTAATAAACGGACAGAGTTTTAGCCACCTGCGACAAGTAATAGCCACACAGAAGTCTGGAAACGATGTACAACAGCCTTGAGAGTGGTTCGACTTTTCAGACATGTAAACAAAAACTTGACAGTGCATAATATAGTTTATTAACGATAAAGAAGGCAATCTACATAGCAATCTTCTGTGGTACACTTCAAATGCATTCACATAAGCATTTTATTTCACTAATTGCAAACAACAATTATTTATTTAAATGTACATGTGTTTTCACTAGTTCTCTTGTCATTCTCATTTTGTTGAGACCTCGACAATTTACGTTAACTCTGTTCCCCATATCTATTAAGCGGTGCTTTTCCTTACTTATTTCTTTGCGCATAGTTAGTCGATATTTAATTATTTTACTATCCATAGAAACAATTTGTTGGTATTCTCTTCTTGGCTGGTTTCCAGGCCTGGGGGGGGGGGGAGGGGGGATGATAGCATTCTATGTCACTCTATGATCTCGCATACAGAGGATTCCGGAAAAGCGTATGATATCTTTCAAATCATATATCGTGTTTTTATTTTTAATCTTGCAAAATACTTAATAGCCCCCCGCAGAACAAAAATGGCTCTGCTAGTGAGCCCCCTCCCTCCCCCAGGTAAGGACGGATATCTCACCGGCCGTGTTGGTTGTTGTTGCAGTTCATGTGGTGCATGTCAATGTGTTTGGCAGTGAGCTTTGCCACCAAGCAGTGAATTGGTTTGGAGATTAATGCACTACTCTGTTTAGTGCATCCGTGTCACTGAATATATGTTGAGGGAGTAAAATAAATACAGTAACAATAAATAAAACTCTTCTAAACAAGCAGGACCGTGCAAATGAATAGACAAACTGGGCAACCACCAAGGGCCATCACTGCCCTTTCTTATAAAATTCCTATCAAATATTTTGTTATAAATCCTCAAAGATACGTTTGCTTAGGGACCCTAAATACACCTGAAAGTCTCTGTCAATGCCCCCCCTTTTCAATCAGGGCCTTCTTAACGTACGGGCTCAGACATGGGGCTCAGACATGGGGCTCAGACATGGGGCTCAGACATGGGGCTCAGACATGGGGCTCAGACATGGGGCTCAGACATGCCATTTTTTTTAAACGATTGCTGTGAGCCCCAATTTCCTGGTTTACTGGGGGTTGTGCTCATAGACCTATTAATACGCCCTACTCTCAAGCAAACAAAAGTTGTTTCCTTAAATTTTGGAAATTTGTCTTTGGTTCCAATCCATCTAAAGGCATTAACTTAAACATAAAACTTATCAGTGGCGTAGTGAGGGGTCAGGGGGGCATCATGCCCCGGGCGCTGCTCACAATAGGGCGCCAAATGGTATATTTTACATATAATATTATATGGTTTTCATATGGGGGACGGCGCTAAAAAGCTACTGTGCCCCGGGCGCGATTTAAGCTCGCTCCGCCACTGAGACTTGTATAAACAAATAATGCTGTTAATACAACCCTGCTCTGAAGCAACAACAGTTGTATTTATTTTATTTAGGGCTCATTGTCTGTGTGCGCTCCAACCCTGGTGACTATACTTTGTAACGCATCTAACGAGTTTTAACTGTAGAAAAAGGAAATGAATTATACCATTTAGATTTGTTTCCAAATCTTTAACTGACAACAAAATAAAACAAAAAAAAACTAACAACAAATTCTATTTAAAAGAACAAGAGAAAGAAATCATGTTTGTATATATTTCTGTGTTCTATTTATCCTGAAGATGTTAGACGCAAAACGTTTGCGATAAGTTGGAAGACAATTTTTAAAAATCATGTGGCCAAATATTTGTGATAATTTTTATTCGTTTGTTTGTTGTTGACCCCGTAAAAGTTGATTTTGTATTTCTTTTAATGTCAAATAGATGGCGCCTGTGTCAAGTATATATGTTATAGCAGAGACTTTATATCATTATAGTCTGTGTGTTATATTGGATGGGAATTTCACTGCAGTTAACAGTAATCAAAACGTAAAGTTATGTTAATATAAAAAAAAAGGATTCTGTAGACCTGAATCAACTTCTTATCGCTGATCAAAGACGCGTTTATTTAAGAAAATATAAATATTGTTTGTAATTGTTTTTTTTTTTTGTTTTTTTTTCAACAGACAGTTTTGTTTTTCTTTTTTTTTTTAAATCGCACTAAAAAATCTGTATATCAGAATATCATTAAATCATGTATATTTCCTCTTCTCTGGTGCTAGCACATTTCGGTTAAAGTGTTCACAGCGATGTGGGCTGAATTTTAACAAAATTGACTTAGCAATGAAGCATTCATTGATAACACCTATGCATGAACAGAAACCTACACAGAGTCAAGATCACCGAGTTAATTTATAGTTCCCGGTACTATATCACGAGGTCGTCAGGTCTTGGTTAAGTAACTTTAAACTGTGATAAGGTAATTCCTTTCACACCGCCATATCCCCCGCCCATGCGCCTCTTCACCCTGAATTCACACGTCATGAATGCGGGTGAGTACAACGTTACGTTCATTTACCAGTAGGTCGATCCATGGGGTAGGATACTGCTGGGATTGTCGAAACACTCACCATTTTTTACCGGTTTTGTCGGCGAAGTTGTTCGTCGGTATTAAGGGATCAAATATGTACTCACGTTAAGTAGCTAACACTTAATGACAGGTTACATAAACTTCCCCAAGTACTTGCTAATGCGTGTGTGTGTGTGTATACCTTGAAGTTGGGTTGGGAAATCTGAAAAGTATTAATCTAAGCATCATTTTTTTTTTATTTTAGTTTTTTTTTTAATTCAAATGGTTTCTGACGTCGAACTTAAAATTATTGTCATGTAAACAAAGAGAAAGAACAAGAAAGCTGATCAAATTATTTGACAATCTTTTTTTTTTGTCTGAACATTCGAAGGCACTTTTAGGTTTGAGTTATTTGATAGACAATGTTTCCTCTAATGTTTCCTCTAATGTTTCCTCAAATGTCCGATCTAATTTTCCGAAGACTGTGCGGGGAAAAAAAATATTGACTGTGTCTGTGCGCAACTCCTAAAAGAAAATCGAAATTTGTGTGAGCCACCGAATATATATCATATAGAAAGCACTATTAGTGACTTAAAAAATACAGTCATTCGTGTTATTTTCATTTTTAATAATTTAGCCCCTCAAATATTTATACACAATAGAATAATATACAAATATGGCGGCTTTCGGGAAAATAAATTTAAATTGCGCATGCGCATTCTGTAAAATTAATATTCTGTGGTGTGCGCACCGAACGGCATAAACGCTTAGAAGCATTTGTGCGCAGTTTTGTATTATTACTTAGAGAAAAAAGTGTAGGTAGTTCTAGGAGAAAGTACCCTTTAGCATCAGATTGGATAGATTTTACTGGAAGGGGCCCTTTGACAGGTGTGGGCGGGCCCTAGTAGGTCGCCTATTTCGCCTATAAGTGTAGTCAATATAAACATGTATGTTGCAATAACATATGTTATCATATGCATAGCGACAATGACGTGCTTGTAGCACAGCAGGTAATTTTTGAGTGACAGTGTCACATCTCAGTGGACACAGTATTGTCTGACAGTGTGGCTATGTAAAAGGGAATGAAAGCTATTTTTATTGTATTGCAAGGGGAAAAAAACCTTACACAAAACGAATAATGATAAAGCTGATATGGCAGGCAATTTACTGTATTAAGCTGTGACTCTTGGTAACCTCAGAAAAAAAAAATTAGCACTTGAAATGTCAGTGTCAGAATTACGAAATAATTTACATTTTTTTAGCAAATTATAACAGTTTAAAAAAAAAAGCTTTTAGTTTCTAGGTCATAGTGGATCTCAGCTGTTTAAAAATAAACTAGTTTTACAGGAAATTGTGATAAAATATATATGCAGATGATTGTGGTAAACTAGCTTTACAGGGAATTGTGATAAATTATATATGCAGATGATTGTGGTAAACTAGCTTTACAGGGAATTGTGATAAAATATTTATACAGATGATTGTGATAAAATAGCTTTGTAAATGATTATTTAATAACCAGCTTTTTTTTTTAGTCTAGTTTTAATATACGTTATAAAATGGTCGGGTCTGTCTACTTGTAAATGTCTTGTGTTGAGTATACAGATGGAATGATATAGCACGAGCTTCTTTGTAGTTTTCTTCTGTGGAGATAATGAATTCCCCCCCCCCCTTTGCCCCCAGGTGTTTTTTTTTTAAGATTTTAATTATTACATATATGTGTGTGCAAGGCCGTAGCCAGGATTTTGTTGGGGGGGGGGGGCGTGCGGCTTGGGGGGGGGGGCTGTGCGGAGAGTTTTATATAAGAAAAAATTGTAACACAATGATAAAGAAGTATAGTTTATAATAAAATTTGATTTCTAGAATTAATTTAAGGGGGGGGGGGGGGCTGCAGGACATACTCGATAACAACATTTTACATTTCCGGACAGTGTAAAGTGTCGTATTTGTAGAGAATTAAATCATACTGAAATTACATATCTTCAGAATATACTGATATACCTAAAGAACATGTTGACACTACATATGTACAGAACATACTGACACTACATATCTACAGAACATACTGACTTTACATATCTTCAGAACATATTGACACTACATATCTTCAGAACATACTGACTTTACATATCTACAGAACAAATTGACACTACATATCTACAGAACATATTGATACTACATATCTACAGAACATTAAAAAAGTAATGTCAATAAACTACAAAAAATTTCAAATTTATCTAAAGTCTACATTTCCTTACTAGTCACTACAAACGACATTGTGGCAGATGTTCATGTATATAACAACTCCCCCTCCCCCACTGACAACCCATTTCTACATCCTCGTCATATCCGGGACCACAGTAGTCCTGGAGACGCCACGTAGTGCAGCAGTTGACACATTGTCGTATCTGTAATAGACAGTACGAAGATTGTTGATACTGAAGAATGCGAGGAGTCTTCGGTGTCAATAGTGGCTGCCATCTCAGCACCCCCGAGCCAACACTAGAACACAGCATAAAATGTACACAAATCTCGGTGTGCACTGTGTACAAATCATTAAAAATTTAATTGTATCCGAATCTCTCAAGTGGAATGTTTCTGTTGGTTGTTATAATGAGATGGTTGGTGTAAAGGGAAAAAATAGGGGGAGAGGGGTACTATCAAGTTACCAGTATCACATAAAAAACACACCTGTTCTGGTGTACTTTTACTTCTACTACCTGACTACAGATATCGATGTGAGTTTGTTGCATAGTTTCTTTCACCAACAAATTCTTACAATCCAGTAAACTGTCAAGGTATGTTCGTTCTACAGGACAACTGCTTAACTATTACCGAGTTAAAAAAAAATAACTGTCATAAAATAGTACAAACACTAAATGAATTCAAATAACCCGCCACATTATATGAAAGTTATTCAAGTTGTTAAGTATGAAACGTTTTAAATGTGAAGCTTTTCCCATTACTTGTGACGGGTGACATTCATTACTGAATGTAAAATGTTGTGTGCAACATTCCATCTTGTTTTAATCAAGAAATGTGAACAATATTACTAACATTCCATCTTGTTTTAATCAAGAAATGTGAACAATATTACTAACATTCCATCTTGTTTTACTCAAGAAATGTGTACAATATTACTAACATTCCATCTTGTTTTACTCAAGAAATTTGTACAATATTACTAACATTCCATCTTGTTTTAATCAAGAAATTTGTAAAATATTACTTCCACACCATATCAGTTGGGAGATTTATTCGAAAGATTAGAAAACCATCCATGAAGTTATTGTATTAAAAAAAAACACACACATTCCTTTTAAAGAGTGAGTATGTATGAGTGTTTGTGTGTGTGTGTGTGTGTGTGTGTGTGGAACTTCTGGAACGAAAACGAGCTACGGCCCTGGAATGGGGTGAGAGTGGATGGGTCTCACTTGGGGATTGGGGGAGGAGGGGGTTGGAGTACAATTACTGACAGTGTGTATTAAATCAGAAAACTTCAGACAACTTCCAAGTCTGATGATGTTTTCAATAGTAAACATGAAACCTCAAGTTAACTGGGGGGGAGGGGGGGATAACCCTGCAGCATTATTTATGTCTGTCATTCATCTTCGTGAAGTCAAGGACAGACAATCTCTTTGTTGTGGTCGGTGGGGAGATAATGCGATTATATTTTTTTAAAGACAGATTCATTCTCTTTAAAATATAATTTAAAAAAAAAAACAACTTTTGTTTTCTATTTAAATACTTAAATGTTTTCAAATGACGACACGTGATATTTTAATTAAATGTCACGAGCTGGTTAGAAGTTGGTCGCCATAAGTATCTGTATATATTATGTGTGTGCGCGTGCGTGCTCATTTTAACTTAACTTGAAACTGATGAAACCACAACACTGATGTATCCAGTGCCGTAACTAGATATCGTGGCACCCTATGCAAGCTACAAACTTTTAGCACCCCCCCCCCATCCCACCGATCTGAAAAGTGCAAACCAGTATGACCCATCAAACATGTGTGTACTGTTAAGTGCCATTTCTTGTACATTTCTATCAACATCGTATCTGCAGCTATCATGGAAACACTATGTGGGGTTTCTTATGAAAAGTCTCCTGCAAGAGAGGGGACTGCTGTCAGACTCTCAGCCACAGTCACAACCAGTAAACAATAAAATGTACAGACGTGACTGAGTTTTCCTAACTATGATTATGAATCATTTTTATGTAAATCTAGCACAAAAGTAATAATTAAAGTAATAATTACATTAATGATACAAGTTATAAATTGCCACTATTGCTTCTTTTGAATTCTTTTTATCAAATTTTATGACAAAACTTTATCCTGAAAATATCTAAGGATTTGTGTGATCTTGAAGTGATAATAAAGTTTTACCCCATATACAAAAGTTTTTCATCAATATTTATTCTGCCATGATTTCATCTTCAATTTTCCTTTGCTTGCATAGCCATCCACTACAGCTTTGTTCGAGCTATGTTTATGCTGTGTTTCAGTTATGTTTATATACATTGTATGTTTAAGTTTATGCGTCGTTTATGTTTTAGGTCTCCTGGTGAGATCTGAGTGTGTACTCAGATGGGCGATAAAATGGGAACATTATACAATGTAATACTGACTCGGTTCTTTCTGCGATACATAGTAAACCGATAGCAATGTCGCCCAAGTCAGTATTTTGTTTCTTTTATGCCAGCTGTCTTTTATATTTGTTTCCCATATTAAAAGTGCGTCTTTTATATTTGTTTCCCATATTAAAAGTGCGTCTTTTATATTTGTTTCCCATATTAAAAGTGCGTCTTTTATATTTGTTTCCCATATTAAAAGTGCGTCTTTTATATTTGTTTCCCATATTAAAAGTGCGTCTGTTTTTTAGAGGGATGACAACGATAAGCTAACAATCAAAAGATTGATACATTTTCTGAAAAGTTTTTAATAGCTTCCAGAATTCTTTTATAGAAGATGATTTACACTGTGGGACAGATTGCCGAGCTTTGTAGATGTTCGACTGTCGACCTGAGAGTCTTGGGTTCGATTCTCGGTGAAAACGAAAGAATCTTTACAGGTACTAGGAAAGTTTGATTAAGTCCCTAAAGTCCACATAGCTTTAAATGGGTACTTGGCTTGAGTTGGGGAAGTACGTTTGCTGAGCATTGTGCTAACACACAATCCATTACATACCGAGGTTATAGAAACATAAATTCTACACCTTCTGCCCCAATGGTTCTTTAGGGCTAAAGGAACTTTACTTTTATTCTATTCATCTATGAAAATCGCATTTTAGCAGCTCTTTCTAGAAGTCTATTATCATAAATTTCAAATTCATCTTCATAAATATCGAAAATGAAAATTTCACAAAACATGCAACTTTCCAAATCTACAAACCTATGCTTGAAATCTGCTCGATATTCACAGCAGCCCCGTATCGTGAAAATTCTACAGCACGGGCCAGGCATTCTACAGCAGGGGCCAGGCAATAGCAGGGGGGAAGGTAATACATTTTACTAAGTAGAGCAAATAAGCAGAGGGGGGCCAGACAAAACGCAGGGGGCCCGGCCCCCCGGCCCCACCCCCGCACGCTACGGACCTGATTCACAGTTGTTTTTTTTTCCTTGTATTTTTAACTCATCTTCTTTGATGTCTACATTTGATTTTGTTACATTTTTAGTCTTAAAAAATGATAAAATTGCAATTCCCGTGCAAAAATTATTCTCAGAAAGCTTCCAGTCTAAAAACAGTTTTTGAGAAATTACTAAAAAAAAAATTCCTTTTCCTAAATTGAGTATTTTCATGTGTTCGAGAATGACTGTAAAGAAAACCAGGCTTCATGTGAATTTTTTTCTTTTTCTTTTGTTAATTCTATGATAGGATTCAGGACTAAGCCTCTTAAAACATTATATAAGTAACATGACAGCCATCTTATAATAACACATCATGGAGATAATCATCTGTTTGTTTCATCGCTTCCTCGCCGCTCTTCTGAAGAATTATTAAAACTAACTACTGTATTTGTTTTGGCATTTTTAGAGCATTTTCGAAAAAAAAATGCTCTATTGTCCCCGTTTTGTCTGTCTGTCTGTCTGTCATCACCCTAGATCTCAACAACCATAAGTCCTAGACACATGATGTATATATCATTTTGTAGGTCTTGGCCTGCCATGTGTGCAGCAAAAGTTCATTTCGCGATCTGACCTCTGAGGGCCGTAAAAGGGGGCTTAGTACCGTTTTTTACTATATAAGCTATATTAATAAAGGAGCGCCTATATCTCAGCAACTATAAGTCCTAGACCCATGATGTATATATCATTTTGTAGGTCTTGGCCTGCCATGTGTGCAGCAAAAGTTCATTTCGCGATCTGACCTCTGAGGGCCGTAAAAGGGGGCTTAGTACCGTTTTTTACTATATAAGCTATATTAATAAAGGAGCGCCTATATCTCAGCAACTATGAGTCCTAGACCCATGATGTATATATCATTTTGTAGGTCTTGGCCTGCCATGTGTACATCAAAAGTTCATTTCGCGATAGGACTTCTGAGGGCCGGGCTTCAGGGCTCCTAAGGGGCTTATATATTATATATACACCTTGTACGTTCAATTAACCCATTCATTTGGTGCGAAATACTGCAGCACGTAGTTTCACCAAGATTTATTAAGAAACTCATCAAATGAAATAGTAAGCTTGTGTTCTGAGTTTAATTGAAAGTATCAGAGCTATGCAACAATTGACGGAGTTTTCGGACGATTAAATGACTATAATTTCGAATGTTTTCAATTATGAGTCCTATTTCAGTAACCACAAACCACTTGTAGTTAGATTCAAGAGACAATAATTTTTTTTCAAATATAAAGAAACGCCTTTATAATTTTTTTTACAGATATATGCATTACACAATTGAATTTATAAACATTTCCAAAATTTACAAATATTTACTGAAAGCTAACAAACGTACTGATACATAACACGAAAATGCGCTAACACGTCCTGTGTCCAGAATGGAACAGGCTTAATTGCTTGTTTTATTTAGATTCACTATCTGCAAAACAATCTTCCACATGATTTCATATCAAATTATCTAGCTGTGAGATGCTTGATGTGAATTTTTATAAAGTAAACATCTAAGAAAGGTGGAATTTTGGGCTAGTTTTTTTAAAGACTAATGAGACCTTGGTTCCTCCTTATTATTTCAAACGATCCTTCACTCGCAATATTTAAACCTTATTAATTGCGCATTCAAACCTGGTCATTACTTTATCTCATGCATTTCTAGCTTCGATATTGTGTGATGTTTCCTTTACTTACGAGACTCTCTTCACACTTACTGGAGCAGATACATAGCAAATAAATATGGTTAACTTAGGAACACCCTAAACTAAATTCTATAAAATATTTCAAATCACATATTAAATTTGTTTCCACATTTTCACAAATGACGTCAGTATGATGGTCAGTCAGTTGCATTATGTGAGATATTAACCTGTCTTGAGTGATCACTGATCAGATATTTTGTTTCCTATTATTTGGATCCAAAATTTTAACCACATTAGAATGCTGTGCTCGAACTAATGAATTTATAATCTATAAAAAATCTATTATCTCAACATAAAACAAAACAGTATTAATATGTGTTACTGCCAATTTATTGTTATGTTATGTACGAATTGTCTCCCTTAGTTTAAAGACGTCTTTTTTTTTAATCATTTCGTAGACATCGACCAACGAGGAAAAGGGATTCTGGATCATTTCATGGGGAAGACTTACTCCCTATCTCTGAAGTAGCAGATACACCCCCAGAAATGTTAAACTAACAATGAATAAGTTCTAGTAATGATGATGTACAATTAACAAGCTATTTCTGGAGACTAAGTTGAACTTGAAACCATTTATATTATAGTCTATAGAGTTCACTGTACAACTACAAACTATGATTGGCTGCATTTGTCAAATTGGGCACAGTCATTGCGTTACAGTGGGGAACACAAGGCGATTGTCATGTGCGGTACAGTGGGGAATACATGACGATTGTCATGTGCGTTACAGTGGGGAATACAAGACGATTGTCATGTGCGTTACAGTGGGGAATACAAGACGATTGCCATGTGCGGTACAGTGGGGAATACAAGACGATTGTCATGTGCGTTACAGTGGGGAATAAAGGGAGGGGGGATACATTCATATCAGAAAAATGTCACAGTGGTTGCTGAAGTCCAAACATTAGTCATGCGCCACATGAGCTCACAACTTCACTACCAAAGTTGGCATCCCTTTCTGTAAATGAGAGTACACTCGAATTTAGCTTTAAAGTACAATATAAAGTTTATCATTGTCTGCATGTACTTCACATTTAGTAAACATGATAGTTTTAAAAAATGGGAACAGCGCATACATGCCAACTTGTCCCATTGTTATTATTACACTGAATGATAGTTTTAAGAAATGTGAACAGCGCATACATGCCAACTTGTCCCATTGTTATTATTACACTGAATGATGACGCCTGTAGTTGTTTTTTTTTATTATTATTTTATTTATAGACATTACTGAAAATAAATGTATTATTTATTGATAGGAATGAAAAGAAAAATATTAGGTTCAGGGAATAATCTAACAAAAAAAAATGTGCAATTGTAATCGATTGTGCAGAGTGTATTGTTATTCGATAATTAAAGACTTTATAGTATAAGGTTGCCTTTTTTTTCAATGTATAAAAAAATAATTTAAAAAATTTATTTTCTTAAAGATAGGGCTTATTTAATCTGTACATCTGTCTTGTTATCTGTTTACCTGTCTATCCATCTATGTGAATCTATCTACCTGACTATCTATTCATATCGATACATATTCACATTCCTCATATTTTACAGCATGGAGTTACCAACTGGATATGTTGAACGGGTTGATACCAGGGCCAGACTTAAGTGTGTGGGTTGCTCTTAATCGAACCTTACGCCTAAAACGGTCATGTGCTACAAAATAATCAGCAAAATCATTATTCAATTGTGTTTCCTTTCATTCTCCGTAACTTCACCGTGCATCTGCGGCTAACATAATGTGTTCCCTGTTGTGCCCAGCAATGCCAAAGACCTGCCCTGGTTGATTTTATTAAGTGCATATTATAAAAAAAGATACGTTTTTTTATCATTGCTAATCTCATCGGCTCAGTGAACTTTATTCGCTGTTTGAATAAAGAAAGATGGCTGAATGTGGCTGTTTGGTGATACATGAAATTGGAGATTAGTTCAACCCAATATTTTTTTTCACTAGTAAATATATGCTTAATATAAACTACTTGTATATGTAGCTAGCAAAAGAATAGCGTACCCTGATAGTAACTTGCAGATAAATGAAAAGGTATATCAGTTTCGTAGACAGAGATAGACAGACAGATCAACAGACAGATAGACAGACAGACAGATAGGGTGGGTGGGTGGTCGGTCAGTCTACTATTAAAACATGTTTGATTTATATTAACTTCTTATTATGTCAAACTTCATTAAATTAACTCCTTTTATGACATTACATTACAGTTTGTCTTATTACCAGAAACTACCTGCTTTTAGTATTACACCGTGTTTTATTAACAAAACGCTATAAAAAAACACCCTCTTTCGCCAAGTATATGTTATTACACATTGCCTCACCCACACTATCCATTGTTGTTATATTATCTTCAGCAGCGAAATCACGGTTATTACAATATAGTCCATTTAACTCTCTAGCCTTTCCAATTGTCTCCCCTAATTTCCCCGTAATTTAACACATTTTTCTATCCTACACTATCACCGTTAAGTAGACTTACAGACAAAACATCTCATAGTTGTTCTTGTTTCTATGTTTTTAATTCCTTCGCTGGTAGGTTTTATTTCTTTGCTTTATGTGTGTCTTAGGGAAAATATGGGTTGATAAAGCACTTTATGTTTAAATGGTGTATATATTCCCCCATGCCGAAAAATGAGATCCGAACTAAATTGTTTTTTATCGGCGAATTTTCAGAAAATCGTTTTAGCTTTAAACAGAAGGGACGCAGAACGGGACATTATTTCTCACACACGGTAAAAATTGAATTATAAGAGGAATAAAGGGGGGTATTCAAATAGACAATAAAAAAATAGGGTTACATGGGCTAAAATAAAGTTTTGGGTGATATGTTAAATTTTTCCCCGTCTGAAAGTAATCATTTTTTAAAGTTTGATGACCACTGTCTTAGTTGTGAACATCGATGTATTCAGATCCTCAGATGAGATTAATTAGTCTTTATGTTCTTAATTCCGATTGTCATAGCTTAAATATAGCTTTTGTTATACTTTTTCTTTTTGTGTGTTGTTTGATTGTGGTTTGGTTATTGTTCTAATTTGTTAATTGTTTTTTTTTAATAATTCTCATTAATCTTAAAATAAATTCTTGCCATGTACATTCGTTCTTTTATTATAAGTATTAGGGGCAAATTTATTCACGCACCTGGAGCCCCAAGTTGAGAAGGGCCCGGGGAATTTTCTCTCTTTTTGATGTCTTCTTTTTATTTACTTTCTTACGCCTGTCACTCCTATCAGAGTATGGGCCACTAACTGAAGATTTCCAGCGACTTCTGTCCTGAGCCATCCTCTCTAGCTACTTCCTGCTGAACCCCATCCTTGTGACGTCAGCTTCGAGGTTTCTCTCCAGGTGTTTCTTGGTCAGCCTCTCTTTCTTTTTTCTTGATTGGGGGGGGGGGGGAGGGGGCATATTTATATTCTGCTCGTGTTGGCATCTAGAGACCTAAGTATTTTTAGTTGTATATTTATCTACGTTACTAACATTACTTTATTATGACTTTAGTTTCCCTAAGTAAAAGAAATAATAGTGTGGTGGTCTAAAGAATATGTATACCCTGACACCACTGACGGTGTTTGGAGAGTTCCTGTATACCCTGACACCAATTAATGTGCTCCTGTATATCCCGACACCATTAACTGTACTCCTGTATACCCTGACACCATTAAATGTACTCCTATATACCCTGACACCATTATCTGTACTCCTGTATACCCTGACACCATTAACTGTACTCATGTATACCCTGACACCATTAACTGTACTCCTGTATACCCTGACACCATTATCTGTACTCCTTATACCCTGACACCATTAACTGTACTCCTGTATACCCTGACACCATTAACTGTACTCCTGTATACCCCGACACCATTAACTGTACTCATGTATACCCCGACACCATTAACTGTACTCATGTATACCCTGACACCATTAACTGTACTCATGTATACCCTGACACCATTAAATGTGCTCCTGTATATCCTGACACCATTAACTGTACTCCTGTATACCCCGACACCACTAAATGTGCTCCTGTATATCCTGACACCATTAACTGTACTCCTGTATACCCCGACACCACTAAATGTGCTCCTGTATACCCTGACACCATTAACTGTACTCCTGTATACCCTGACACCATTAACTGTACTCCTGTATACCCTGACACTATTAACTGTACTCCTGTATACCCTGACACCATTAACTGTACTCCTGTATACCCCGACACCACTAAATGTGCTCCTGTAGACCCTGACACCATTAACTGTACTCCTGTATACCCTGACACCATTAACTGTACTCCTGTGTACCCCGACACCACTAAATGTGCTCCTGTATACCATGACGCCATTAACTGTACTCCTGTATACCCTGACACCACTAACTGTGTTTGGAGAGTTCCTGTAACAATTTTTTTTTTAAAGTGTAACAGCTTAACTTTAAGTCAGCGGCTCTCAACCATGTCCGCGACAGTACACCAGAGGGTCCAATTCTTGGTTGTTTTAAACGAAAATTATTATATGTCTCTGCGTAACCCTCCAAAAGCTTTCTCGTATCTCTTGGAGTACAGTTGAGTACACGTACCACCAGCTGGGAACTGCGGCTTTAAATCGACACACCACGCTGGGATGAAAAACAAGCAATTAAGCCTGTTCCATTCTGGACACAGGACGTGTTAGCGCATTTTCATGTTATGTATCAGTACATTTGTTAGCTTTCAGTAAATATTTGTAAATTTTGGAAATGTTTATAAATTCAATTGTGTAATGCATATATCTGTAAAAAAAAATTATAAAGACGTTTCTTATATTTGAAATAAAAATTATTTTCTCTTAAATCTAACTACAAGTGGTTTGTGGTTACTGAAATAGGACTCATAATTGAAAACATTCGAAATTGTAGTCATTTAATCGTCCGAAAACTCCGTCAACTGTTGCATAGCTCTGATACTTTCAATTAAACTCAGAACACAAGATTACTATTTCATTTGATGAGTTTCTTAATAAATCTTGGTGAAACTACGTGCTGCAGTATTTCGCACCAAATGAATGGGTTATTTGAACGTACAAGGTGTATATATAATATATAAGCCCCTTAGGAGCCCTGAAGCCCGGCCCTCAGAGGTCCTATCGCGGCAGGCCAAGACCTACAAAATGATATATACATCATGGGTCTAGGACTTATGGTTGCTGAGATATAGGGCGCTCCATTATTAATATAGCTTATATAGTAAAAAACGGTACTTTATAAGGCCCCTTTTACGGCCCTGAGAGGTCAGATCGCGAAATGGAAAAAAGTCATTGGCAGGCCAAGACCTACAAAATGATATATACATCATGGGTCTAGGACTTATGGTTGTTGAGATCTAGGGTGATGACAGACAGACAGACAGACAGACAGACAAAACGGGGACAATAGAGCATTTTTTTTTCGAAAATGCTCTAAAAAGAAAGGTAATTTGCCGCTGAACAATAAGAAAATAACTTTGTTGTTTGTTTTTTTTCAAAGACATCGTTTTAAAAAGAAACATCCGTGTGTAGTTGTCATAAGCTGTATGAATGAAATGTATCTTTATTGTTGGTTGGGTGTTGTTATTTTTTTTGTATCGGTGAATTGTCTCCTAAGACTTGAATGCACATGGTGGCGTCATAAGAACTTGTCATGTACGTTGATGAAAACCCTATAATTTACAGAAGTAATGAGCTGGCAGTTGTATTATACCGTGTGAAAAATGGCTCTTTTCCTCCTTTTCTCATTTTCTCTTTTTTTTCTCTTACCACTCCCCCCCCCACCCCCATCGTATTTCTTTTTTTTTTTGTTATTCTTTCTTAGATCAGTTCATGCAATTCAATTGTGCCTACATTCAGGCTGCTGACAGCCAGAAGTGGTGAGGAATCTTAACTCTGAATCAAAGTTTACTTTTTTTTTTAATTTTTGTTCTTTAGTTCTTCTCTCATTAAAAAAATTACACACCAACTTTTATATTCGACAGCACGTCTTTCAAAAGTATGTGCCATTCAGCCTTCATGTATATTATGTCGTCTTTGTTTTTGTTTTTTTTTTCAAATACCCACATGTTTTTTTCAAGTATCCACATGTTTTTGCAAGTACCCACATGATTTTTGAAATATCCACATGTTTTTTCAAGTACCCACATTTTTTTCAAGTATCCAAATGTTTTTACAAGTACCCACATGATTTTTGAAGTATCCACATGTTTTTTTCAAGTACCCACATGATTTTTTAAGTATCCACATGTTTTTTTCAAGTATCCAATGTTTTTTTCAAGTATCCACATGGTTTTTTCAAGTATCCACGTGTCCTGAAATCTTGAAGTTCACTTTTGGACCTTTTCTTTGTTAGTGCTCAAGTTTGCCACACTTCTGATGGTACAATAAAATACAAAATTATAATCATTTCGAGTCTATGAATTAAAATCTTGTTGAGTTATGAATCCAAAAATGTTTTTTATCAAGGCGAAAAATAATTTCGATGCATTGCGCCGGTGCAGAAGAGTGCGAAATAGTGAGTGGCTTTCTTTTAGTCGTAACTTGCCAGATTGATTCAATTCTATTAATGTGTGCAAAAACAATGGAAAGTTTATTTATTTCAAAACTAAAATGTAAAAAATGTAAAAAATCAAAAATAAAATGTTTTAAATGTTTACTATATATATTTATAGTATCAGTACTAAAATAAACATAGTGCGTGATTACAGTATACTAAACCAAATGTGTCTTTAGAAAGTCTTTACGTTAGCTGATAAGTACCGATAAGTAAATAAATAATTTATATATCTAGATGGGCCCCCACACTAATAATTTTTGTAATGATAAAATATATAAATATGTCTAAGATATTTCTATTTTTTAACAATTTTTGTGCATTAAAACAAAAAAAATACTTAGCAATCGACTCGACGAGCGCGTGCAAACACATTACAACAAATCGTACACAAGTTTTGTTTACTAGGCCCATAGATATTCTAGGCCACATAATTCCATAATGGTGCGCAAATACATATTAAGGTCTAAGGTCTATAAAACATTGAGAAAAAAGGACTAACAGTGTATAAAAGTGAGGGGAGTGTACGGTCAGTCGAAAGACAAACACAAATGCCCTGTGGGTAGCATGTTGCAAGGTGTTTATGTGTCTGGGCCGGTGAGAATTTCACTATTAACAGCTTAAAATAGCCAGGCGTGAGTAAAGATAACCAGATCACAAAAGTCGGTAGGAATTGAAGATAAGAAAACGTTCTCCTAGTTTTTAGTGGGTGTTTCTATACTAAATGTCAAAGACGGGCAGGATTTATTTTGATTTTGGCAAAATGGAGCTTTTTTGCCTATTTACCTTCTTATCTGTGTGTATGTTGTATTTCTTGATTAGTAATTTTTTTTTTACTTTGTTTAATTTACCTAGGGCAAGTCGATTGGGAGATCTAGTGTTTGCGTCTTCATAAAGTCAGTTCGCTTTTGCAACATATAACCTAACCTGTTCTGTTTTCTTTACTAAATATCTTGAGTAATGATTTAATAATACGTTCTTTTGTTTTTAATTCGCACGCCTCTGTATTACAAAGTAGGTCAGTACATTCTGCAATTAAATCAAATTTTACTACGCACAAATCAATACTACTGATTTTAAAGCAAATGGTTGATGCAAAGGGGGGAGGTAGGATTATTTATTACCCACATGTGACGATGACAGCAGCAACTGAATCTTAATTACACACAAGCGAACATCGTTTCGTTTTCTGTGTAACAAATTATAATTCTCCTTCAGCTCAAACTATAAGTGATTTCCCCTCCAACTGCCTAGTTCTCTGCCCCTTTCCCTGCCCTCTTGTATTCGCTTGTACATTTATTTACAAAAATCTGGCACTTTTTTTTTATATTCCTCGTGTCTATGTTAATTTAAATGACATCAATTGGTTTAAAATGGGTGGAAATGCACAGCTGTCATATGGCTTTAACTTACTTGGTCAGATTTGTGATATTTGACAATGCCATTTTTATGTGGTAGGAGGAGAAGTAGGATGTTAATTATATGGGACAATTATACGCTAGGCTAACACTGTCACCAGCTGTAAGTTATTCTAGCAAAGTATCTTGTACGAATTAATAAGAAAGAAACATCATAATTTTAGATATTAAAATATACAAAAAACATCACAGTGAGCAATGACATTTTACACGTATAATATGAACCAGGTAATAAGATTACATGCATAACACACATTATTGATAGGTGTACCTTCACTTGAAGTCTTCTCCATTTAAGACTCCAATGTCATAGTGTACTTCGGTTGCTCTCTCTCTCTCCAATGAGATTTTCATATAGCGCTGAATGTTAGAAGAGACCACCATTATCTCTGTCGAGACTCTAGGGGAGATAAACATGAACATGCTAAATTATATACCCTGCAGGTGCCATTAGTTCTAATTTTCTTATCTTCGTTTTATTTATACCGATTCTTGTTTTCTTGGAGTTTGTTTATTTTGAAATACAAATATAATATTAAACCACGTGTTTTAAATAACATATTTTTTAAAATATCATAAAGAAATTTCCGATTGATTTTATAAATAAATGTACACACAACAAACCAGTCACTGTGAACAGAGTAGGGCAGTTGTTCTCAAAGTGTGTGTCTCGCGGCCCACTGTTAGGTGATCACGAGAAAAATTTCATTTTTAATGAATGGATCGAGAGTCCATGAGTACATAAATACAACCTTACTTCGGGGCTGTCCATTATTTATGTCAACAAATTTTTGGCGATTTTTACCTCCCCCCCCCTCCCCCTTGTTAACAACTTGTCAAACTTCCAGAGACACCCCCCCCCATAAAATTACGTCAACATTTGATTACCCCCCCCCTAAAAAAGGTGGCTTCCAAAATGTTTATGTGGCAAAATTATTAGGAATATAGTTAGTTTAATTAAAATACTGAATCTTAAGCGAGTGTGTAACACAGGACTACAAACCCTGCTTCATTTTCCTTTATTTAAGTAATTATATTAATTTTTTTTAAAAAGTGACATTGTTCACGTCAACTTTTCTTGACCTCCCCCCTCCCCCTTGTCAACAATTGTCAAAAATTTTCTGACCCCCCTCCCCCCTATTTTGTTGACGTAATTAATGGACAGCCCCTTCCGTATATGTTACAAAACCAAACGTTTGTTAATATGAAAAGTAAAAAAGGCGACATCTACACTGGCTTCACAATTAATGAAGCTTTTAGTCTCTTTTATTTATTTATGTTTTTGACAGATGGGTCGCGAAAACCAAACAGCTATCAAAGTGTGTCGTGAAGGGTAGAAGTTTGAGAACCATTGGAGTAGGGAATATTGCTTTAACTTACTTCAACATTAGAATGTTTCACTTACCAAATACACATAGACTGTGCTTTTTTGTTCCGGTTCGCACCGGTACCGCGTATCGGCACCTTTTTCAATGTGGGGAAAAAATTATTATTTTTCTTGTATTTTAACGTTTATTATTAATTTATTATATAATTAATTTGTTAAAATTTAATTATTTTAAAATAGTATCTTTGCAGCTGTGATTTAGCTTGCATCGAGGTGCGAACCGGTAGTTAAAAGTTAGGCAATCCATCACTGAGTACCGGCACCATATTTTTTTTTACAAAAAAAGCACTGCACGTAGACGAGCCAAAATATATTCCTGAATGTCAGCATTTGTATCTATTAATTAGCTAGGGGATTATTTTTTTCTGAAAAAAAAAATGTTCTTTCTGTACTTTCGTGATCTGGAGAAACTCTAATGCACTTTAAATGTGTCACTGGTCCATGAAATATGCAGAGCTTTCAAGACAAATGTGTCTGTATGTCATTCATTATGCTATCTTCCCGTGGTTTCATCTACATCTCTAGAGTCAGGCGTTGAATTGGTGATAAAATCTGCACTGTATCCAAACTTTTAACATTTAACATAAACCGAATGTAGTGACGTTTGCTTTCTTTGAAACATTTCAGAAATGACTATTTGAAAGGGTCATTTATTTATTTTTGATGACAAAAAATTAATTAAGTAACTGAAAAACCATTTCAATTTCTTTGAGTTAATCCACAGGTTGCCCACCTAACTAGATCACATTTCAGTCTGAGGCTCGCGGGCTGCGTTATGACCACCCCTGTAACATTGTAAATCATGACATGTACGTCTTCTAGCTTACTGTACTGTAATGATGGGATGCTTAACTCTTAGATCCTACAAACCACTAATGTAACAGTTCTTGTGGTGCCCTTCTTTCATCCCCACCTTAGTCGAAAGTGGAATTAGGGCCACATCCATAAAATACATGGGCGTCGCTAGGAATTTTTCCAGGGGGGGGGGCAAAAATTTTCCGGGGGGGGGGGGCAAATAACAACTTTATAACATTTTTTTTTAAATGTAAGGGGGGGGAGCAAATTCCCCCTCTTATATGACATTTTTTCAAAATGTAGGGGGGGGGCAAATGCCCCCGTGCCCCCCCCCCATGAATACGCCCATGATAAAATATGGGGCTTCTGAAAAAATTTGAAAAGTGGGGCCCTTCTGCAGCTAAATTTGGCTTCAACTCTATTTCTAAATTGTGTTCCAGTTGTATTAGAAATAAATTTCAGATGCATCTTCTGACCTCATGAAAACAAACAAAAAAGATAGCAAATACTTTATCCAGCTGTTTACTATTTTCTTTCCAGCCAAGACAAGCACGTTCTGTGGATTTGAGGACCCCAACATGTGCGGCTTTACGAACATCAATGACACGTCGGACTTTTTCGACTGGGAGCGAATCAAAGGTACCACACCTTCAGCTAAGACTGGACCATCTAAAGACCACACCTGCGATGGACCGACGGGTGAGTGTAATTTTCTGCTTATTTAACACCGTATCGTTTCTCTTTGAAGTTTATCATCAAAAAGGAGTCAATTGCAAAATGTATTAGTTCCTTAACTTGTCGCCGGACTCATTGGTATTTCAGTATTAATGAGGTACACGTCACTTCCTGTGCCATTAGAGGGCGGATCTAAAAAAAATTCTTTAGACGAAACTAAACTCTAATAATACTAATTGGGTAGCTTTTATTAGCTACATTAACAGTGCCGAACCTAGGGATTTTGGGGCCCGGGGGGGTAGGCTTGGCCTCTTTGACATTCGACACCTTGACATGAGATAATGTACTTAATAGTTAATGTAAAAAACATTTTGGGGGCCCCCTACAAGCTTGGGCCCGAGGTACTTTCGAATTTGGACCCCCCTCTCCCCCACCCTAGGTACGTCTCTGTACATTAACTTTGAATTAAATAAAACAATATGACTCATCATGTTCGTGTCATAACTAATAAGTAATCCTATCCATCTATCGCTCTAGATTCGAATTATCCCCCTTCCCCGCGCATTAGAATCTTCTATGATGTATTTATACCAAAACCGGCCTAAGGACGTGTATGGGAGGGGGGCCAAATTTGATGAAATTAGTTGCATTCAGGTTGTATGTACATTTATTTTAAGCATGGTGTAAATCCTTAGCAAGTCGAACTTAAAACACAACAGCGCGGTCGCCCATTACGCACAGGAACTGATTGGGATCAATCGAACCAATCTGGTTTTTAAAAAATCGATCCAGATGTAGAACTAGACTTAGTTGGGCTTCTTGTTACTTTGTCCTAATACATCTTATAACGACGTTATACAAGTTAAGGGTCTTAACTTTTATTTCTATATCATAGTTATGGACCTATCATAGTTATGGACCTATCATAGTTATGGACCTATCATAGTTATGGACTTATCATAGTTATGGACCTATCATAGTTATGGACCTATCATATTCTCTTAAATATGAGCTAACGGCCTAACTTTAGTTGTTGTTGTGTTTTTATAATCTAAGAACGTGTTTCTATCTTTTAATTTAAGTTAAGGGAATGTCTGTACATTTTAACTCTAATCTTTACTTGTTCATTCTGATTTGACATTAAGATTCTTTCTTTGTCTTTTAATTTCATTTATTACTTACTTTGGCTCTCTCTCTCTCTCTCTCTCTCTCTCTCTCTCTCTCTCTCTCTCTCTCTCTCTCTCTCTCTCTCTCTCTCTCTCTCTCTCTCTCTCTCATGAATGTAAACATTTTTTTAAGTTTTAAACGAGTACAATGCATGTATAAATATCTCCAGCTGCTGATAATGAGAGATATATTCGAAGTCTGATACTTAGTTCTTAACGCTTAAACATTTCCGTTTTAAGTATGAAAAGCTTTCTTCAACGTGTCTATATTATATTTGACTGCTACGAGCTAAATATGTGAAAGAAAAAAGGAATGATTTTTACGAACAATTTTAAATCAGCCACTAGTGTTGTTTTAGTCCCAGGTCATATTTTAGTTTCAGTTTTTATTTCGTTTTTTCTGTAATAATTTCAGTTTTCGTCTAGTTTTAGTCTTGCTGCTAATTTTAGTTTTAGTTTTAGTTCTCGTTGACGAAAAGTCAACATTTTCGTTAGCGAAGGTTTTAGTTTTAGTTTTCGTCAACGAAAACAACACTATCAGCCACAGCTATATCAATCAATGAATTAAAAGTAACCTTGAAAATGAATATTCTACTACTGTTGTTGTTGGGTTTTTTCTTAGAGGATTTGTGTTTTTTACAACGTAACTGGGGTGTATAAGTTGAGTCCACAGTTTGACACACTAAATGTATAATGTAATATATAAAAAAAAAATCCAAGGACAAAAAAAAAAATCTGCATTGTTTCAGAACCCCTCCCACCACCTCCCAGGCTGATGATCATGTTCAAAATGATCAAAGAATAATAATAACAGTGTGAATTCCATATTAATCCTGCATAGTCTCATACATTACCTGGTGTTTTGTTGACACACGTCGCCGCGATCGGAGAGCCAGTCGAGCTAGTTGTATAATATCTCATGTCTAGGTATAAAAACTTTTTTTCCGGAGTCGTTTGTTTTGTTTCTTAGTTGTTGTTGTTGTTGTTGTTGTTTTTCCTGTATGTCCAGTTCACTGCAGTAGTTTTTGTGTACAATTTAGATTTTTAGAGCATTTTCGAAAAAAAATGCTCTATTGTCCCCGTTTTGTCTGTCTGTCTGTCTGTCATCACCCTAGATCTCAACAATCATAAGTCCTAGACCCATGATGTATATATCATTTTGTAGGTCTTGGCCTGCCAAGAAATGTCTTTTTTCCATTTTGCGATCTGACCTCTCAGGGCCGTAAAAGGGGTCTTATAAAGTACCGTTTTTTACTATATAAGCTATATTAATAATGGACCGCCCTATATCTCAGCAACCATAAGTCCTAGACCCATGATGTATATATCATTGTGTAGGTCTTGGCCTGCCAAGTGTACATCAAAAGTCCATTTCGCGATTTGACCTCTCAGGGCCAAAATATAAGAGTTTTTTATGTACCGTTTTGCTTATATTTTAAATATAAATAATAAAAGCTAATCAAAGGGGCGTAATCATTATTTATTTTTGTAACAGTTATTCAACATGACTTACTTCCCGTACTTTATATAAAACAACAATTGACGTATTTTTCGGACGATTAAATGACTACAATTTAGAATGTTTCAATTATGAGTCCTATTTCAGTCACATATAGGTCACGTGACTTGTCTCGATGCACCATCCTGATGCTAGCGCCTAGCGCCAGATGAGAAGGGGGAGGAGAACGACTGTTGTTTCACCCCCACCCACATCTCTTATTTACACACCTATCCAGGTGACGAATGGTGCAGCGCCGTGTGTTAGAATATGAGGGCTACATGTGCTAGAATTGAGAGGGTTACTACTGATACATAATACGAAAATGCTCTAACACGTCCTGTGTCCAGAATGGAACAGGTTTAGATTGCTTGTTTTAATAAGCACTGTTGTCAATCACTTTCACTTGGATACATCGTTGAATAATTAGATGTTTTAATTTATCTGGTCTACTACATTTATTTATCTGTCGAGTCAGAGACAGGGGCCACCGTGATGGAAATCAGCCCTAACACTTGTCAGGGGCCCCAACCCTTGGAGGCCTTCGTCGCTTTCGAGATGTATTTTTATTTTAGTTTTTATTTTGCTGCAAACTTGGTGATAAAAGAGGCCAGCAAACACACAATAAATACATCACATATCTAGACTAATCAAATACACGCGCAACTTCACAAACTCCACACAAAACAAACACATACACAAACACATAAACAAAAACAACTACATAAACATAAACAATGAGCATGTTTCATGGGAAGTGCAGTAGACGTAAGGAAAGCATAACCAGACTTTAGAACATAGGGTCAAAAAGGACCTCCAGACCAAACCATCTGCCCTAGTTGGCTGAATGTGAATTAAAATGAAAAAAAAATGTCAGGTAATTAACAAGGTCTAGACAAAGATTGTGTGATCATTAATAAAAGCATCTCTGGGAACTGCACAGTTGTTGTATAAACTCTAACGCGGCCATACGGTTCGGCGAACAAAATAGATATTTCGCTAACCTCTAATATGTGCGCCTGTGGTCCATAGCTACTGAGTGGACCTTTGGCTTCAAAGATACTGTGTGGGCTTGTGGCACAACAGATACTATCCGGGCATGTTGTTCCATATACTATGTAGTCTTGCGGCTTTTCAGATGTGTACATGTGGCTCCACAGATACTATCCGGGTATGTGGCTTTGCAGATACTATGTGTATATGTGACTCCATAGATACTATCCGGGCAAGTGGCTCAACATTTAATATGTGGCTCCATTTACTATGTGGGCTTGTAGCTCCACGGATACTTTGTGGGCTTTTGATTTTACTTATACTATGTGTACATGTCCCTCGACATATACTATGTAGGCCTGTGACTTTGCAGATATTATGTGTATATGTACACTGTCCACAGATACTATCTGGGCATGTGGCTCAGCATATACTATCCGGGCAAGTGGCTATACAGATACCGTTAAAAGAATTCTTTAAGCTAACAAAGTCTGCTACTGCATTATATTTTAACTGGGAAAGAAATACAACCAAAAAAAATAGAACCCCCTTACTTCCACAAGCAAAAACAGTTGATACATTTATAATCTTCCAAAACTGTAATGAGATGCACAGCAAAAAAAAAAGTAAACAAAGAGAAATGTTTTTTCAACATCACTTTTTTATGGTTTATGATTTCATAACCCAGATCTGTGTACCCTTTTTATTTATCTCTTTTTTTTTCACCCACATTCAGGGGCGTGAAACAACCATTTTGTAATTGGGTGTAGTTTGGCGCTTCTTTGTTTTTTCTGTACAAATTAATCCATGTGTGTGTGTGAGAGAGAGTGTGTGTGTGTGTGCGCGCGCATCCTTTGAGATCAGTTCAAGGATGTACCTAATGTTTACTGTTTCTACTTGCGCGAAGTTTATGAGCAACACAAAACTCGGGGAACGAAGCGTTAAAGTTTTCCCGTCTGTCACCTGTTACTGTAGCCGTCTGCTAATTATGTAAAAAAAAAACGGTTCATTACGTGTCATGCGGTTTGATTTTTTTTTTTTTGTGAATATTCATTTAAGGTTTGATAGATGGTTATAGACAAGTTATAGTCGTTTTGTTCCTTAAGTCTTTAGCTCGAATTCTTTTTTTTAACCGATGGACTTTGATGAGGGCCGTTATTGTCGTCTTTGAAATTAGCAAAACACAAGGCACGATGGTCGTTAGTGAGCGTTAGTGCATTCTGAGTGTACTCACGCTTGTCTTCAGGCATAACACCGGCTGGGTGATGTTGTGGCCAAGTCGCTAGACTGCATCCTTCCCCTTTTATCAAAACATCGGAGGCGCTGAAATGATTATTTACCTATTGCATGGGATATGTTAACCTTAATTATATATAATCCACGCTCTATGCCTTGTTTCGGATAATTTTACATAGGTCAAGGTCATCGTGATTGTATTATTTTTTTTCTTTAAAATAGCTTACTTTATCTGTGTATATAATGAACACTTATCAATCCATCTTTCCCTCTCACCCCCCCCCCAACCCAAAATTCATTATGTGGTTCTGTCAAGTGATTCTAAACCTAGTTGTTGGTTTGTTTGGGGTTTTTTTTTGTATATTCATGCACAGGGCCAGATTTGGGTCATTGTTGACCTAAGGCTAGTTACCTAAAATGGTATAATTTTTCCAACAAAATTACCGAAGAGACCCAGTGGGAAATGTTCTTTATTCAACCACATATTCCTGTTCCCTGAAGTTTGAAAGATTTCTGACCGTTTTCTTGTATCGATGAAAAGAGCGTTTAATCTTCAATGATAACCAAAGGAAATTTTCAGGTCATGTTGATAAACTTTCATTACAGGGACTTCACAGATAAACGAGGGCCAATTATTTTCAGGGCCTAAGGTTATAGCCTTGTTCGGTTATGCTTCTGAAGCAGCCTACTATCTGTTGTTGTTAAGACTGTCTGTTTATTTTTTTTTCTATATACAATCTTGACCTGTGATGTGTATTTGTTTCATTCATATTTCTTTTTTTTTTTTAAATCTGCAGGTCATTTCATGTATATCGAAGCTTCTGCTAAAGGGAAAGGTAGCAATGCCATTTTATATTCACCTTTATATAGAGGAATGAGTGAGCAGTGTGTAGACTTTTTCTATCACATGTATGGCAAACATATTGGCACACTTAATGTCTATGCTCAGGTAAAAATGTAAAGTCTCAACATTTAAAATGGCATGCATTTAGTATTTTTGTTTATAATGAAAGTTTACTGTATTTAATTTTTTGCAGAAAATGAATAAATTTTGAAAAAAAAAAAGGGAGGGCATCATGAATGTATAATTGCAAACTTTAAATTAATAGCTGTAGAATGAGTTGTACATTATCACTGGGCCTCATATATGTTGCAAGTTGGGTAGGCTACCTTCACATTGAACAAAACATGACCTGAGCAATTGACCCACAAAGTCTGAAAATGTGTCATAAAATCTCACTAATTAGATATTTCCATACTTTATATGTATAAAATGTACACATTTCCTATACATCTACACTAATTTATCAGCTTAATAATGATTGTGAAAATTTTTGCTCAGTAATAAAGTCTATTGCATATGTTACTCACAGGCTTGGCATTATTTTGAACTATGTTAATAGTAGTAGGTCTAATTTCTTCCAAACTTTAGTCTTGTTAGCAGGGGGAGGATATGGTGGAATCTAGGACTCCCTCTAAACTGGCTACAAATCCCAGCCATATTTTCATTAAATTTAGTTAGTTTTTTTTTTATCTTTTTATTCATTAATGGTTTTAGGTATTTGTTTTTTTTTAATAGTTAAAATTATTTTATCTAAACTGAATAACTTTTGTATTTTAATTTATTTTCACAGGCAAGAGGAGATGTATTGAAGTCTGTCTGGAGAGCATACGGTAATCAGGGAGATTTGTGGTCCAATGCCAGACTAGCCATACCTAAAGAGCTGGCCATGTCAGGTTATCAGGTATGATGTTGTACATGTAAAATATGACTGAAAAATGTATGGGCCTCATTTGTTTTTGATAAAAAAGAAAACCAACTAATTAAGTCTGGAATATAAAATCTTAAATGAGATAATTTAAAAAACAGAATAAAAAAAAAATTTCATAAATATAAAATCAGCCATAGGAATATTTCAGCTGTATATAAAACAGTTTAGACAGTGTGCAGTGCCTACATGTACATTACAGGATATACGGACATTCTTCTGATAGAAATCAATCTTGTAATATACAGCTACTTCGTAATAATTATATATAATAGTCACTGTTAAGAACATATGAAGCTTAATAAAGGAAATGTCCTGCATTCAATAAAAAAAAATAACTGACTAAAAGCTGTTTATAATTCAATTCATTTAAGGCTTAATATTGTCATTGAGTAGAACTAAATGTCACAACCACTTATTCAGTTTAAGTGACCTACAATATACCTATAAGGCATATAAAATAGCAAATAAAATAATTATTGGAACAAAGGTTGTGACAGGCATGTGGAATAACCATAAATCGGTAAAGGCTTGAATAATTTGAATCTCACTGTCCTGATCCACCTTATGACATCAAATAATTTTTATTCAAACAACTCATTTAATTTTAAAAAATTACTATTGTACTTAAAGTGGATATTCACTAACTGTATGGAGAGTCTATGCTTTCATTTGTTTACTGTATTTTAATGTCTGCTTTTTATGAAATAGCATTGGATGCTCTTTCATTTTTTTTTTTGCTTCAGATCGCATTTGAAGGTATTACAGAAAATGGATATCAAGGCGATATTTCCATTGATGATGTCAGTGTTGCAGACGGTCCTTGTCCTGTTGATAAAAAAATTATCCCTGTCAAAGTTGCCATCAATAGCACATCCATAATAACTGAAAGCAAGTCACTGGCTCGAAAAATAAGAAAAAATCAAAAAAAGCATGAAAAAAATTAAACTATTCACAATAATGAGCATGCTGTTCTTATAAATAAAAGACTTTCGACTGGCATTTTTATCACTCATCAAAGATTAATGAAAACTATTTAATTTAGCTAAATCTCTTTTGATCATTAAGGTCTTTGTTGTATATGTTAATCTTTTGTCTTATGAAAATAATATGAAAATTACATATTATCTAATATGACTTACTTTAAAAACTTTCTTGCTCCTTTTAAGACTATTCAGTTTTAATAGATTAAAAATAGAATTTAATCTTATAAAAGAATCCTATATATATCAAGCTGTTATATAAATAGAATGCTCTCATTTTCTCTATTTTAAAAAAACAATTGTATTTATGTCCATTAATAAGAAAAGGATATTACTAGTAAATGTTCAAAAGTAAAAAGATGTTATTGTAAATGGTGAGACTTTTATATTTGATTTTCGCTGTTTTTTTTAAGTTCATCAAGCACTATTTTTTCAAAAGTTCAAAGAACCATCAAAATATTTGCTAACATTTATTTATTTAACTTTTTTATTCACTGTTTTTGTGAATAAACATTTGTGCAATTCATCCTACTGAATTATCATAGTTTGATAAAGTTTAGATGAATGTTTATGGTATAAATTATTAATACAGCACTGTTCTAAGCTTCTGCATATATATTATACTTGTTTAAAGAAAAACAAAGTTTGTACTCTCTTAGATTGTATAAATGTATAGTTGTGCAACAAAAAATTGTTAAAATATTTTTATTGGATGTCAAGATAAATTATTTGCTATGTATATTTTGTTTAAAATACAAAATTTTCATAAACGGTAGACATAGGTAAATGGATAAACTTTGCTCTTATTAGAAATGTTATTCCCTATGGTGTCATATACAACATACTGACTGGTAAATTTTTAATCCTTAAAATATAGGCTAGCCATAATTTTATTAAATTAGTCAATCACCTTTATATTTATATCAAAGCACATATAACTAACTTTGTTTTTATTTTTTTTTAACCTATTCAGGTTTTTTTATGCTTACTTATAGGCCCTTACTAATTTGATACATTTTATAAAACTAAAAATGTTTAAAGCACAACTCATAAGAGTTAATTTTTCTCTTGATGGTTTTGTATCTATTAAATAACGAATGTGCCTGCATACTTGAAAGGATTTCTTTTTTTTAATATTGGTTTTGTTGTTGTTTTTTTTTATTGTTGCAAGTACAGATTTCAACAATGTAAGCATTCATTATTCCTATAAAATGTTTTAATTGTGTGAGTGCACTAACCTCAGATTTTATTAACTGGTGCTATAATAATTATTGATAATGTGTGTATGTTTTTTAATTTAAAATAATTAATGGTCAAAAAGTAAACTTTTGGCTCTATTAGATTTCATTAATTTTTTTTATTATAAGGATAGATGGTAGTATGCTTTAGGTAAAATAGACATCAACATGTTATCACCCATTTATCATTCAATCATCAGTCTCTGTTATCAGTATCAAAATAATTTATTTTATGATAGGTGACTTTTCATATTTGCCTACCCATTATATTAAAGAACCTTTTTAAAGACAGAATATGTTGTAACATAATATAAATGCCACAGTTCTGAAATTAGGCCATTTAAGTGCCTACCCAACCTAGAAAAGGTGTTTTATAATAGTAAAAAAATATATATTTAGACTCAAAAACATCTATTATTTGTTAGCTATTTTATCTTGCTTGCTTCAAAGCATTCTCTTATTCATGTTATGTAAATAGATACATTTTTTTTCTCCTTTTTGTGTAAATAAACTCATTTAACTAATTCACAAAATAATGTCTATTTTGCTGTTATCCACCTTGTTTTCCTAAACCATCTTTAGTACCCGAGTGTAAACCAATGAAGAATACTTATGTCTTTACTGTTAATGTATCTTAGATTTGCATTTTATTTTTAAATACTGATAAAATCAATAGTTAAAAAAAAAAAAAAGATTTAATTTTTTTTACATTATTAAAACTACTGCATGCAATGATGTTATAAAACAAGTGAACGCCATCTCCCAAAATGATTGAGATTATTTAACTTTATTATTAGTGGCCATCGGGGGAGGATTGAATGTTCTTTTAGCCACTGCATAACAAGGGGTTGTGTGGCTTTCATTATCTATGCAAGTAGCATTTTAATACATACTAACCTAACCAAAGAAAGGGTTCAGCTAGTCTCACTTAAAAAACTTAATACCAGGTTTTTCTCTTTAATTATTTTTATAAATTTAGCTTTTTATCTAATTTTTTTTTTTTAATTCTTAAGTTATTTATAAAATGAGAAGTTACATTTTTAGCAGCCTTTGTTAATTTTACTGTTATAAGGTGTGTTCCTCAAATGTTTCTCAGTTTCACCCCTTTCCAATAAAGGTATGACACTAGGCTTTTTAATTAGCTTGTAAACAAAGATGAGTATTTCTATTTAACTTAAAAAACTATGTCCATAAAAAAAAGGTGGAGACTGTTTATTTCATGCAATGGATTTTAATTTCACAACACCACAGTGGTTATGTTAACAATGACAGGCATTCAAAATTTTTATGAACACAGTCAACAAATCAATTAACAAAACAAAAGTAGAAAACACACAAATTCTGTCGGATGATTTCATGGTAAAATTTCATCTATTCTTCATGTGGCTCAAGTGACAAATCTTTTAGAATAACAGACTCTTAAACACTGACAAACTACAATTTCTTCAATTTTAATAACTATTTTCATAGAAAGTGAAATTTACAAAAAATAAAATAAAAATAAAACACTGGGAACATAACAGAATAAATGTAAACAATGTCAAGTTTATTGAAAAACTTTAATTTCACTAAAAATGTTTAATGTTATTATTGGATAAACTATGTTTCGAATGATAAATTAAAAAAAAACAAAAACAAAACCAAACAAAGTAAAACCAAAGAGAAGTTAGAAACTAGCATATGTTACTACTTATGTGATAGAAAAAAAAAGGTATGAGCATGAACTAAGCTTTTTTAGCTCTGGAAATGAGCATGATAGGTAGAAAAATATAACATATAAACTAGCAACATACATTGGAAGATTCTTATTTCTCATCATTTTTTAAGGCAAACATAAAACCAATAGCCAGGCTTTATAAGTCATTATTATGCAATATTAATTTTTTAAATATAAAATATTGCAAAAAAAACAAAATTTATTGATATGAATGCTTTGAAAACATTTATGATGCATAAATATTTAAATATCACTCCCAGAACTAACATTAACACACATATCAACATACCTTGTCATAGGAAAAATTTCAGCAGAAAATAAAGTTATTGAGAAATAAAATTTAAACCTGAATAAAAAATTTTTTTTTATATTTTTGCAACTGAATACCCAGTATTCAATGAGCGAAAAAGGTTTACCCTAAACTAAACTATGCATGTATAAATGTGAACAAAATATATAATTTATGCAATTCAGAAAAAAAAAAGACAACACTTATGTCTCAAAAAATTATGTTCATAAAGTTCTGATCAATGTTTATTTATTTTTCATTCCAATAAAAATCTAAAAATAATAATTCATTTTATTAAGTTAAGAATTGGCAGTGCCTAAGGTTTTGAAAGTGGCATTTTAAGTCATGTGGTTTACATAATTAGCTTTTTTTTAAAGGGATTTTAAAATTTAAAAAAAAAAATTATTGGAATTTACCTTTTTTAAAATAATTAATGCTTATTAAAAAGGTGGAATTTAGTTGTTTTTTTTCTGATGAGTACAGACAAAATTACTTTTCTTAGAAGAAATCAACTGAGTATTAATAATAAAAGCAAGAATAAATACAGGGGTAACTGATAATTGCACTTATTAATCAGTGAAAACTCTGCCTACACACTAAGTCATGTTTTTTTTTGCTGACTCCATTTCTGATAAATATATGTATTTGAAATCTTTTATAAATACAGAAATATAAAAGGTGTTCAATTTTAATTTGATATTTTCAACTTTCTGAAACAAAGCTAAAGACTATTTAGTAGAAAATTAACATTTGAAAAAAATATTAATATATTTTGATCCTGTCAAAATTTTTTATGGAGTTTGATATAATCTGATTCAATGATCATTGAACAGCATATGAATACTTAATGTTGTTAACACAAAATATGCCTTTTTTGTCCTTAGCACACACTTAACTTATTGTAATACAATTATTGTATTATCATAAGTACACTTCCTAAAATTTTTAAAACAGTAAGAATAAAAGGCTTATCTTTTTTTTTTAAATATTCAAAAGGAAAAAAACACAAAAACTTTCCTCTTTCTCATATGGAATGTTTATGGTACTTAAATTCAGGGGTATAGAAGGAGGTAAATATTTTACAACTAAAAATTTCACTTTTAAAATGGGGAAAAGCATTAAGGTGTTAATTAAAAAGTAGTAGGCTTAATAGAATCTCTTTCTGGAATTCTCTTGTTGCTTCTGGAATATGATTAATCCCACCATCACACAAACGCCAATGCCTATGATAAGTAGAATGATAATCACCAAAAGCTTCCAACCTGTCAAGTTTTCTAGCAAATAGGACCCTTTAGCATCATCTATTCTATCTGTTAAGAAAAAATACTCATATTATTATGATGAAAAACTTTCATTTTCAATATTTAAATAATATCACAGTGAAATACATTTTAAAAGTACAGTCGTTTTTTTTAATATAACTAAAAAAAAAAAAATAAACACTTTTTTTTAAATATAACTAAAAAAAAATAAACACAAGTTAAAGTGCCTAAATTATGACCATTATTAAATAACTAACTCTACCCTGCAAAGCCTTTGCATAGAGATAGACTAATGTTCAACTTTGATATATCAAAAATATATCTATTTTTTTTTAATGTTACAATCGAAAATAAAAAAATAATTAGTTGTTGTTTCTTTTCCTTACAACAATAAAGGATAAATTATTTTAATTCAAAAAAAAAAATGGTGTTAAAAATTTGCCAAAGAGATCTAATTAGTAGTTTCTTTTAATTAAAACAAACGAAAGGATAAATTTTTAAAAGTTATAAAAAAATGAAACACTGTGCAAGAAAATCGAACCTGGGTAGCACTTGACTTAGTGTCAGTCTTAGAAATATAGTCTTATTTTGAACTTTAAAAATAAATCAAACCACTATTTAATTAAAAAATGAAATAATATGATAGCGGAAAACTTATTTGTATAGAAATTTAGCAGAATTTCTTTTTTTATATAAGATCAACTTTTAAAAAGACAAGCCCAGCTATTCTTATCATCAGAGAATTTTTTATTATTTCATTCTTTTCATTGGACGATTTTAAAAATGCTATCAGTTGTAATAAAAACAATAAAAAAATGTTAATGATATGTCTCATAATAAAAACCACAGAAACTATTTAAAACTGTAGATTTGTTTAAACAAATATCGCATCTAGACATGTGCATGAATCCATGATAAATATTGTAAACTGGAATACTTTTGTATTCTTGATTTTACTTTTGATTAAACACAGACAGAACGACTTATTTTATTAGATAAGGTAGAATAATCTGATATGAC
>JAGDYQ010000100.1:1802229-1803306 GCA_021962125.1 Bulinus truncatus | reverse complement strand
GCAAATTTTACTACGCACAAATCTATACTACTGATTTTAAAGAAAATGGTTTCGTTATCTGTGTAACAAATTATAATTCTCCTTCAGCTCAAACTGTAAGTTATTTCCCCTCCAACTGCCTAGTTCTCTGCCCCTTTCCCTGCCCTCTTCTTTTGTATTCGGATTGACATTATTTTACAAAAATCGGCACTTTTTTTATATTCCTTCGTGAATCTATGTTAACTTGGAATTACATCAATTGGTTAAAATGGGTGGAAACACAGCTGTCATATGGCTTTAACTTACTTGGTCAGATTTATGTGATATTTGACATTGCCATTTTTATGTGGTAGGAGGGGCGAGTGGGATGAAAGCTAATTATATGGGACAATTATACGCTAGGCTAACACTATCACCAACTGTAAGTTATTCTAGCAAAGTATCTTGTACGAATTAATAAGAAAGAAACATCATAATTTTAGATATTAAAACATACAAAAAAACATCACAGTGAGCAATGACATTTTACACGTATAATATGAACCAGGTAATAAGATTACATGCATAACACACATTATTGATAGGTGTACCTTCACTTGAAGTCTTCTCCATTTAAGACTCCAATGTAATAGTGTACTTCGGTTGCTCGCTCTCTCCAATGAGATTTTCATATAGCGCTGAATGTTAGAAGAGACCACCATTATCCCTGTCGAGACTCATGGGGAGATAAACGCGAACATGCTAAATTATATACCCTGCAGGTGCCATTAGTTCTAATTTTCTTATCTTCGTTTTATTTATGCCGATTCTTGTTGTCTTGGAGTTTGTTTATTTTGAAATACAAATATAATATTAAACCACGTGTTTTAAATAATATATTTTTAAAATATCATAAAGAAATTTCCGATTGATTTTATAAAATAAATGTACACACAACAAACACACCAGTCACTGTGAACAGAGTAGGGCAGTTGTTCTCAAAGTGTGTAACTCGCGGCCCACTCAGTGGCGTACCTGGAGGGGGGCGGTGGGTGCGGTCCGCACCGGGCGGCACTTTTTATTACTTTTTAGGGGGGGGCGGCAAAAATGTATAGATTA